>CAKNWT010332679.1:0-17436 GCA_932066315.1 Andricus coriarius
GAACTCAACCAGTATGACCTAACAACCTATTGTACATACGATATTATAACTTTTCTTTCTATTGTTATTCATCTTAATTTTACCAATTTTTGTAATAGTGGCCTTCCCTTGCCACAGAATCTTGTATTCTTTGAGGTAATAAATATACATACATACATACAAGTTAATCTATTTTAGTTGACGATTTAAGTATTTTGTGAAAAATTCATATTTTTTGTTGAATATGAAGAATTACATTTTTTTTAAATTCTCCTTTTTCAGGTTAGAAATTTAACTTATTTGTTAAAAGTTGAACCATTTTCTTAAATTTTTTATTTTTTTGGTAATGATCAATAATTTTATTTGAAAATTCATCTCTTTGGTTTCAAATTAACTTTTTTGTTGAAAAGTCAAACGTTTTTTAGAAAATTCGTGTTTTTGGCTTGAAAATTAAATAATTTGCTATGAAAATCAATTACTTGGTAAAAAATGTACCTGATTTGTAGAAAATTCCCTTTTATAAATCAAGAATTGTTTTTTTTTTAATTTAAAATTAATTTTCGGAATAAAAATTTAAATATTCCATTTTAGGTAAAACTTTTTTTGAGTGTAAAAATTCAACTATAAGGTAAAAAATTTATTAAATTTATTCAAAATTAAACTATTTGGTTAGATGTTTATGTATTTTATTGAAAATTTGTCCTTTTTGTATAAAATTAAAATTCTTGGCCCAAAATTTAAATATTTGGTTAAAAATGTATTTATTTTTTGAAAAGTCAACTGTCTTGTACAAAGCTCCTCTTTTAGCTTCAAAATTTAACTCATTGGAAACGCAACTCTAGTTGAAAATTCGCCTTTTTAATTGTAAAAATTCATCTCTTTTGGTAAAAATGTCATTTTTTGGTTAAAATTCATTTTCATGGTAGAAAATTATTCATTATTGGTTAAGGACTCGACTATTTTGTTAAAAATTCGTCTTTTTTGTTGAATTCGAGTCTTTCTGATTTAAAATAAAAAATCTTCTTTTGGTTGAAATATCAATTATTATATTTTTTTGTTAAGAATTTAAGGATTGTATAAGATTGCGCAATATACTCGACTGAGTACTCGCGCACTGCGGCCCGTTCGAGTTAAGCGTACAAAAACATTGTACCTGTACACAATATTACACATGTAATATTTTTTATAAATATTTATTATGATATTAGAATACACTTACATTCAGAATTAAAAAATCCAGCAAATGTCAGAAGAAGTGCAGCAATAATTTTCATTTCTTCTGAATAAATGAGAGATAAAAGCAAGCTAATATTCAAAAAATTCTTTATGAAGAATGATTCGGTAAATGACTGATATATATATATATATATACTATCTGTTATCACTTCTGTTCAATGACAAACTTTATTTATTGTCTATGCAAGATATGAAAATCTTCCTTATTTGTTTTATTTGTTTACTCGTAAAACATTCAGAATAATTAAACAGTGCAAATGCGTAAACAGAAAGTTGAAGTAACTTTCCTTGTATTTTTTGTCTCGTCTATAAAAATGCAAATAAAGATAAAAAATTGATAAGCCTTAACAAAAGCTCCTGGTTTTTTCTATTTATGAAATTCTTAGTCCATCACATGATAGGAACAAAATATAAAAATTTCAAAGAAATAGAACATTTACCAAGATGTTATTAATTTTCTAACAAAAAAGACGCATTTTTAACAAATTATACAATTTTTTCAATAAATAGGAAAAAAATGGACGTGATGTGCGTCGAAATTTTATTTGATTAATTTTTAGTTTGTATCAGCTGAATTTTCAATGAAAACGATAAATGTTAAACAAAATAGTTGAATTTTCAATAAAAAATTTAAATTTTCAACCAAGAAGTATGACTTTTTAACAGAATTGTTGAATTTTTAACAAAATAGTTGATTTTTAACCAGAAAAATTGACTTTCTACCGGAAAAGAAGTATTTTCAACAGAATACGTAATTTTTCCACCAGATAGTTTATATTTCTTTTAGATTGTTGAATTTTCGAGCTTCAACTACGAATTTTCTACAGAATAGTTGAATTTTCAACATGAAAATGTGAATTTTTTACAAAAAGTTAATTCTCAACCAAAAGAAATTAATTTGTAACCAGACAGTTGCATTTGAACCAAAAGAAAACAAGATAAAATTTCTGCAGAGAGAGATGAATTCTAAAACCAAAAAGATAAATTTTGAACAAAACAGTTGAATTTTCAATAAAAAAAGTGTGTTTGTTAACAAATAAGATTTCTCTTAAGTTGTTGAATTAAGAATCAGGAATGAGGAAATAGGAATTGGGAATTTGGAAATAGGAATCAGGAATCAGTAATCAGGAATCAGTAATTATGAGTCAGGAATTATGAATCAGGAATTAGGAATAAGAATTAGAAATTAGGACTTAGGAAATAGTATTATGTATTAGGAATTAGTAATTGGAAACTGGGAATCAGGAATTATGAATTACGAATTAGGAATTAGGAATGAAGAATTAAAAATTACATTCAAAATCCAAATTTCACGCTGCTTTCAAAGCTTTAATTTTGAAATGAAAAAACCTAGGACCAAAGCGAAATTTACAGGATGATTAGATAAGGAAATGATTTAAAAACTATCTAAATCTCAGATTTTTACGTTTATCTCTCCAAGAGATATTCATCCCGGAAAATAAAAATGGAGTACAGTTTTCGATAAAATATTGAAAGATTAATTTTAAGGGGCAATTTTTGGTTTTTGAATGTAATGCGTGTTTGGTACGTTGCCCAATCGACATTGCTGAAAAGCGACAATTTTTTTGATATTTTTTTCACGCACCGATTTTTTAGATAAAGATGGTAAAATTCCTGCAGTTTTCTTAAAAATGTACGAAATAGATTTTTCCAACAATTTCTCACTATAAATTTGATGAAACTTTTTTCATAACAGCCGCCAATTTTGAGAAAAAAAATCATTCAGAAATACATTTTTTCAAATATTGTTATTCTAAATTCAAACAATAACATTTTGGAAGCCTTAAACATTGAAAATATTCTTTTTATAAAAATATTTGTTTATTGTATTTTTAATATATAAATAATCGTTTTGAAAGAAATTTGTAATTATTTATATAAAGGGAATTTTTTATTTCGGATATTTTATAATTCAACATTTTTTTGTCGGATATTTTATTATTCCAAAATTTTGAAATTCGGTAATATTATGCACTGTCGGGAATTTCCTTATTTGGGAATTTTCCCATTCGGTAATATTATAAGCTGTTCGGGAATTTTAGTATTAGGAAATTTTCCAATTAGAGTATTTTACTATTTGGGAATTTTCAAATTTGGGACGTTTATTATTCGGGAATTTCACAGTGTGTGGAATTTTCTTTTTCGGGATTTGCCACTTGTGCCTCTTTTAGTATCTATAAAAAAAATATTGTCTGCTACAGTCTCGATAGGATTTTTCGCCCCATTTTCAGTCATCATAGGCATTTTTTTTAAATTTTCATTTTCATTTGGCAATTAAAAATTAAGTTAAAGTATTGAGTTTCTTAAAAGCTGCACTAAACTTTAGTTTTTAAAGGTTGCGTTTTTTATTTAAACGAAGAAATATTGTCATAAGCGAAAAACGTCCTTTAAAGAAGTTACTATTTTCTCAATTTATTGGCCCTTAAAATCTTCGGAAATCCTTTATTTCCCTTGAAATTGTAGAAATCATTTGACATATCTTGAATATAAATAATATTAAACTTTTCAAAAAATAAACCGTTCGAAGCCTTAGGAATCTTCAAACTCCCTTGAAGTCCGTGACGATTCAATAAAATCCTTTGAAGCTTGTCACATTCTTTTAAATGCCTCATAATCCTATAAGATCTTTGAAATTTCTAAGAATCCCTTGAAATCTTTAGAAATTATTCAAAATCCCTTGAAATTTTTAAGCATCTTGAAATTCTTTGAAAAGTATTAAAATATAGAAATTTGTGAAATCTGTTGATTCTTTTGAAATATTTTATAACCGGATCAATTTATTAAAATTAGCCCAGTTATACTTCAGTACTAATTTCCAATAAAAATTAAATTTTCTACTTATCTTGTTTATTTATTAAATAATTGTGGGCGCCAGACCCTCCACGGTTAACTTTGGACTATATAATATTTATTTTTCTAGGACAATATAATTGCTTCATACAATCTGGATTATAATAAAAACAATTGAAGGTCAGAAACAGCTGAGTTAAGGGGAAGACAAAATGTGCATACCAAATGTTAGAATATAATTTTCTAAACAAAATGTGATCTTTCGTCTCGGTTTTCCAAGTTTGACCAAATGGCTTATACAATTATTCTTAAACTCACATATAATATAGAACTCCATGACTCTAATTAAATATTTTTGGAGGTTATAGGAAAAAAATTTCTCAATTAACGCAGGGGAACGTAGGGTTATTCAGGGACTAATATAACTTGGGACTGAAGACAAAACTCAAATATAAATCACAAAATACAGTAATTATAATATGGGGATTTTTAAATAATATTAGGGAACAAAGGGGACATCATTTCACTAATATGGGGACAAAATTAAATAAATTGTCTTGAGGGAACCATGTGACAAAAGTTTAACAAGAATATTACACAATTGAAATAATGAAGATTCACAAAAAAACAGAAATAAATTAATCCAGTCAGGAATATCGCTGAAACTGTGTGCCAAATAATCAAAGAAAGGAAACCAATCAAACGCAAACAAAAGGGGCCACACAGTCTCGTAGAATATTTCTTCCTAGATCAAAGATCACAGCTTTCACCGACTCTAATATTACAGACACTTTATAATACTTGACAAAATTACTTTAACAATCAATCAAACTTTCATGATGAAGACGACGACGCGTTCTGCTCCAGAAGCTGCCTGACGAAAGATGAGATTTCTTCCCCGGCGTCGTTATCTTCTTTAACAACCGGGCTGTGGCTGAATCCTGATTGGTTGAAGTGGTGTTTCGTGATTGGCGTTGCTATGGAAAGTTTAAGCAGTTGAAATAGGCTCTCAGGGATGTGACTGTAAATGACAATACTGTGTCCACAAAAATGGTCTCTTCTGAATTTGGTGATAATTATTCAACCAATTCAGTCCAAATGATGTTGAATTACTGCCCAAGACGCCCTCTCCGAAGTAAATGATCAAACAAGCAGACTGATAAATTCCCACTAAAACTCAATCAAAATTAGAAATCATAGCATCAGGAATGTTGCCAGTGATAGCCGGGCCTGAGCTACAGAGGTCCCACTCGCAATGCCGGGGATCGACAATAAACCTTGCCAACAAAAGAGATCATGAATTTCACTCCGAAGCAAATAAGTTATTTAGGAAATCAAGTGTCGGACGAAAACTTGAATCCTAGTAGTATTTCAAGATGTTCAATAAATATTGGGGTACGACCACAAGGATAGGAGTAGGTTGGCAGACAGCAGTAGGATTGCCGGGAAATTTCAAATAGGTTGAGTTACTCCAATTGACAAAAGGCGTCCCATTTGCTTCTTGAAGTCTCTCATTAGGTCTGGAGGGATCAGGATTCTTCAGGATGGTCTCATCTTCGAAAAGTACATTGAATAAAAAAAGAAGAGGCAAAATCTATTCTTAGCCTTAGACTATCTTAAATAATTAACCCAAGTCTTGGAAAACCGCGCAGCTTCTGGATTGTCAGAAGTAAAAGAATTAAATTATTTAAAATAGAAAAACCGAAATAGTCTGAATCTTGAAATCTTTGGAACTCGTGACTTGCAAATATTTTAAAACGTCACAATTTTAAGACTTTTTGAATCCTGTGAAATTCCATGAAATCTGTGGAATTCTGTAAATTTATCTTAAATCATTTGAAATGCTGCGTTAAATAGATGAAGAATTCGTTTGGAGTTCCCCTATTTTTTGCACCAATTCTTTCTATACTTTAACATTATTTCTATACTGATTTTCTTATAATAATTTAATTAATTTTATTACTTAATCAATGCCTGAAAATTTATGTATTTTGTTGAGAATTCGTCTTTTTAGTATGAAATTAATCACGTTGGATAAAAATGTAATTATTTGATATAAAATTTAACTTTTTGAATTGACTTTTTTCCTAAAATAAATTGTGATTTGTTCGTTATAACATGTATATGCTTACATCAATTTCAATTTAGGAAATTTAAGAGAAATTAAAACTATGAAAAAATGCATTGGATTCAGTAAGTTTGAAATGAGTTTAGAAAGATTCTAGGCACTTTAAAAGAATTTGATGAAGTGCCAACTTCAAGATGAATTAAACAAGAACTAAAAAGAAATTAAAAAAAAAATACATTGAATTACGTAGAATTTACTGAATTATGAAGAATTCACGTGAATTAAAAAAAAATCGGGAAAATTCTGCAGAATTCAAAAGATTTTATACGAATTCATGGTGAATTCGAAATGAAATCTCGTGAAATTCTATTAAATTTGCCGATACTTCCTAAAATCCTTGACATTTACTCAAAAACCTTTAGAGCTTCTAAAATACTCCAAAAACAGAGAAATCTTTAGAAATTTTATAAAATTACTTGTAATCTTTTTAAGTATTATGAAATAATAAATTAAGTAAACAAAATTAATATCGATGCAAAATTTTACTTTATTTATTTATTTTATTTATTAAAAATTTCATTTCAAATACCTTAAAATCGTTAGAAATGCCTCGAAATTTAATAAATTTATTGAAATTTATTCCTTTGGTTTTTAAAAATACCTCGAATATTTCAAATGCTTTGAGTTGATTGAAAATTCCTTGAAATCTTGTAAGATATTCTAAATTCTTTCAAATTCTTTGAAATATTTGATAATACTTTAGGATTTTTGACATCCTTCAAAATATTTTGGGATTCCTTGCATTTTTTTAAGCTCTTCAAAATCCACTCTAATTTATAAAAACGTCCTAAAATATCTCCAATCCTTTGAAAAAAATGTCTTGGCGTCTTTTAAAATATTTTAAAAGTTCTAAAATCCTTTAAAATTGTTTGAAATTACTTTGAGTTCTTGAAATCTCTTGGAAATCCCTTGGAATCTTTTCAAATTTCTTAAATATTCATTTCAAATATTTTTAAATTACTGGAAAGTGGAAACGTTTTAAGCTGCCAAAAATGCCTTGGAATCTTCTAAAATAGTATAAAATATTTCACATCCCCTGAAATCAATTGAAAATTCCCTGGAATCTTTTAGAAAAATTCCAAAGTTTTCAAATCCTCAGAACTTTTTTTAAATTCATTGAAACTTAAATTTTTTTTAAATGCCTCGAAATTTTTTAAGATACACAAAAATATTTAAATTTTTCTAAAATCAATAAAAACTTGGATTCTTGAAAGTTCTTTAATCTCTTCAAAATCAAATGAGGTTTTTAAAAACAGCCTAAAATATTTAAAATGCTTTGAAATTCCTTCAAATTATTCAAATAAAAAAAATTCTTTGGTGTCATTAAATATTTCAAAACTCTAAAAATACCTAAAACATTTTAAAGCTTTGGAAAATGCCTTGGAATCTTTTAAATTACTGAAGAATGTTTCAAATCCTCTGTAATCAATTTAATTACTGAAATCAAATGCCCTAAAGTATGCCCAGTCCTTCAAAATTCCTACAAATTATTAAAATAGATAACAAATTCCTTGGATTCTTCTAGAACTCTTTGAAATATTTTCCTAGACTATACATCAATTTGAAATCTTTTAAAATCAATTGAAATTTTTAAAATCCTCTTAAATCCTAATAAATTAGCGGAATCAATTAAGAAGTCCTTAAAATCTTTTATAATACCTCAAAATGTTTAAAATTGTTTGAAATGTTTTGAAATTTCTTGGTATTGTTTAAAGCTCTTGAAAATTCCTTAGATTTCAAAAAAATAACCTGTAGTCTTTAAAATTCTTTGAAATCCCTTGAAACTATCAAAGTCAATTCCTCCAGGTTCGGTGATTTTTTTTTTTTTTTAATAAGAGTATCCTCAAGGAGATTAAAATGCTTAATTTGAACCTGTTTTCAAATTATAGAATGTTTGATCTGTAATGGAAATGGAGATTTTAATCCTATATGTAAAGTAAAACCGAAACGTACACGAGTTTCACAAACTTTGTCTACTTTTAACACAGTAACAGTAACGCGCCATGACGCTATACTTTTCTTTTTACTCACCAACTTTACTTCTATCATCATTCATTCATCCTTTAATATAAAATCTCTAAACGATATTCTTGATTTCGTCAGTTACGATTATATCATTTTCGCCTTATTTCGATTTAAAAAATATCAAGTGATTTTAAAAGATTTCAACTGAATATATATTTTAGGAAACTATTTTAGAGAATTTCAAAAGATTTCAAGGAGTTTTTTTATTTCACTAATTTGAAGGAATTTTAAAGAACTGGGCATATTTTAGGGCATTTGAAAAGAATCCAGGGCATTTAAAAGAGATGTGGATAATTTCAATAAATGCCAAAATTTTTTTGAAGTTTTGAGTGATTTTATAATATTTGAAATAAATCTTTAGGAAATTTTAAAAGATTTCAAGGAATTTTTAAGAGTTCTAAAAAGTTTAAAGTAATTTTAAAGAACTTGAAATGTTTTAGGGAATTTTGTAGGTATTTGTTTCAACAATTTCAAGGGATTTTGAAGGATTAGGAAAGTTTTAGATAATTTTAAAAGGATGCAGGACATTTTCAAAATATTTACATAATTTAAAAGAGTTAAAATTTTGTAAGAATATTTGAAAACTTTTAGAGCAATTCAAAATATTCCAAAGAATTTTCAATTGGTTTCAGTAATTTAACTGATGTCCGATGATTTTAAAAGATTCTGAGTTTATTTTCGAAAGCTTTAAAAAGTTTGAAGTGATTTTGAAGATTGCAAAGGACTTGAAAGATTTAAGGGGATTTCTAATGACTCCAATGAATTTTTTTTATTTGGATAAATTACAGGAATTTCAAAAGATTTGAAATATCTTAGGCTGTTTTTAAAATTTTCATTTGATTTGAAAGATATTAAAAAATTTCAAGAATCCAAGGAATTTTCAATTTATTTCACTAATTTAATTGATTTCAAAGGATTTGAAATATTTTTGAGTATTTTAGAATATTTCAGGGCTTTTTCGGAAGCTTCAAAAAGCGTAAACTTTCAAGTAATATTAAAATATTTCAAATAAATATTTAAGTGATTTAAAAAGGCTCCAAGGCATTTCCAAGAGATTTCAATATTTTCCAGGAATTTCAAAAAATTGTAAAGGATTTGAGAAGTCTTAGAGTATTTCAAAAGATGGTCAGACATTTTCGAAAGTTAAAAAAAGTTTCAAGTGATCTTTAAAGAATCGAAGGATTTTTTGCCATTTCAATAATTTGAAAAAATTTCAAAGGATTGGAAATATTTTAGGGTGTTTTTAAAAATTGCAAGGGATTTTGAAGAGCTTACAAAAATGTAAGGAATTCCAAAATATTTTGAAGGATCTTAAATACCTTAGGGTATTTTAAAAGATATTGAGAATTTTTTAATTTATTTCAGTAATTCAATGTCACTCATAGGATTTAAATTATTTTATGGTATTTTAAAAGATTCTAAGGCATTTTCAAGAGCTGTAAAATGTTTTAATTGATTTCAAAAAATGTCAAAGGATTCTAAAACATCAAGAGTATTTCAAAAGAGTATAAGGAATATTTGATTGGTTTCAAACGATTTGAAATATTTTAGAGTATTTAAAAAAAATTTCAAGCATTTTCAAAAGATTTGAAAAAGTTTGCATGGGTTATTGTATTAAAAAAGTTCCTAAAATTTTGACAATATAGATCGATTTTGTAGGACCTACGTCAGGTTTTAGGGCATATTAAAAGATACCAAGGAATGTTTAATTGATTCCGGAGTACTTTCAAGAGATTTAGAAATTTTAAGGAATTCCAAAAGATTTTAAAGTTGTTCAGATACCTGAGGATATTTTTAAAAGATTTCAGTAATATGAAGTGATTCAATCTTTCCTCTTTTTTTCTTTGTTATTTATTCGTCTCTAATGAGCCGAATGGTAGGTATAGTTTGGAAATGTAATTAAGATTTGTGAATGTATTCCACGCTCTTGTTGCATGAAATTATTCATTAGGAAGTAGATTTCATTTCGATCTCAAATTAAAAAACACGATTCTAAATATTTGAGTGCTTTTTAAAAAGGCACTTTAAAAAGATTAAAAAAATTGCTAGGAATTTCCATGGATTTAACTGATTTTAAGGTATTTGACAAATTTGCATGGGGTAGCAAAAAGTTCAAAATTCAGTTAATTCTACTTAATTTAATGTATTTTTTTATTTTGTTCAGGCTTTGTTTAATTCATCTTGAGGTCGGCACTTCATAAAATTCTTTTAAATTTCCTAGCATTTTTATAAACTCATTTCAAGCTTACTGAAGTCAATGCATTTTTCCATATTTTTCATTTGTCTTAAATTTCCTGAATTCCATTTATTTCATTGAAATTGATATACTCATATACATGTTATAACGAACGAATCACAATTTATTTTAGAAATAACATTTCTTTTGATTCATAAAATCAAAAAATTTATTATGGTAATATAATTTACAAATAATTTACGTGTTAAACAAATTTAGGAGCCAATTATAATAAATTGAATAATAATTATATGCACAATTTTTTCGAGATGAGAACGATGGCAGAATTTACCCACAAATAAGATATGAGAAATTCATTATGTATTCCTTCAACAGAGAAGAAAAGATAAAAGGAGCTTCCTTTTGGAGGCTACAGGCATCATTCTGTGGTGCCTTATATTTATTTTACACGGATATTTTGTAATAATTATTTATTATAAATAACATAGGAAATATAAGTATTTGGTTTATTCTGTTTCATACAATTCGATTCGATTACTATTTCCAACAGTGATCCCGAAATACATGTGCATGCTTGGACTGAATGACACTCATTGGCATGACAATGGAAATCGACAATATCGTTTAGCGATATTATATTAAGGAGGGTATCTCTGACCTAACGTCCAAGAAATTATTACCTCGCGAAGCTGAGTGGAACAATAAGGTTGAAAATTATGAATACCGGAACAAAAAATCGTCAAAAACAAGTAAAAATATGGTTTTGTTGGCTGCTGTGATAAATTTATTTAAGAGAGCGAGAGACAGAGGCCGCAAACGTTCAAACAGATTGCTGAGATTGTAGTTTTTCTTCAAGTTACAATTAGGATGTGAATTAGAGAACGAAATATACGAAATTAAACAAACATTTTTTACTACGTTGAAAAATGCAACATAAGGCCCTGACTGTTTACGTTTGGATTCCCCCAATTAAGGATCAAGGCTAGTTGCAAGCTAGCCCCGACATTGTTCTTAAACCAGGGGTTTGGTGTACAGCTAGAACAGAGATATTAAGAATAGCTGTCCGGAGAAATGTTCGGAGTAGCATGTTAGGATATCATCAGGGGAGCATCAAAATAAAATGGCGACAGTCTAATCGACAGAAATGACAGTTGGCGTATACTTTAGACATTTTTAATAGAATTACCACTTGAAATGCACGCCTATGTTAATATTAAATTAAGTTTGTTGCCGGGTAATAATAGTTTATAAGTATTTCTAAGTAATTCAACATTACACTTTAGCGAAGCAAACAGGTTATTCAAATATATCTTATTGTAGTGTCCTCCATACGCATACTCAAACTCCTAAAAAAAAATTCTAGGGTGCGGCGTTCTGACTCTTTTGGCCGTGGTGTGCAAATTGTTTCCAATTCTGCAGTGTAGACAAAATGGGTTTTTGGTATGGTTACAAAAATGTGGTTGATATAATGATGATTTCCTTGTTGAGTATTGACATTGAAGGGCTGGAAAGTTTTAGATTGAAGCCATAAATCTTGGTCTAAATGTACATAAGCTATCTTTGGAATAGGCTGACGAGGATCATGAGCTGTATCTTTATTATGACGTACGCGTTTCGATTTTGAAATAAATCTTCGATTACCTGAAGTTTGTATAAAAACGTTGTAGTTCACGAAAGTAGTGGCATTACATCGAGGTGTCATCCAATTTACGGGTGGTACATTCGCAAAAAACTCCTTCTTTTCCAGGTTTTTCACAAAATAAGAGCCAGTCTGCATTTCGATAACAAGGGTGAACGGACCAATATGATATGGATATCCACCTGCAACTAATTTTTTACGGCAAAAATAATATTCATGTAGTTAATGCACAATCTAAAATTACACATAAAAAATATGAATAATTTTTTGAAATGCTTGCATAAGTTGTATGCCAGGACAGTGATAAAGAGTGTCAGTAAAGTGAGAGACGCCTAAAATGAAAGACCTTGAATACTAATTGTTCCTCGAGGAGAGCTTCACTTGGTGAATGTGATTAGAGTAAAGAGTATGGATCTTCTATGTGATCATCAGCAAGCTTGTGTATTTGTGTGTAATCTATGACACATCATAACTTCGTAAAGCTCTTCGCCTGGGCTGATTGCCAGAGAGAGTTATCAGCACCTGGGTCAGAGCAATATCATACCTTCTCGTGCATTTCCTATACATTTCTTGTACAATAATCATAATAAATAATTATAATATTATTTTACACTTACCTTTAAAAGTAATGAATGCCACCGATGTGAGAGGAACAATTACATCAATAACCTTCATTTTTCTTCAAACAGTCACTATGACAGTGATCTGGAAACTAACTCTTCAAACATTCTGTCTGAGGAATCATTCGATAAACAGCTGCTATACATAGTAACTTTTATCGATCTTATTCAGTCAACAATCTTATTTATTCCCTAAAATAAATAGGGTGCAAGGAGAAAAATGAGTTATCTCGAATCTTAAAATCTGTCACATTTACTATATTTATTGCACGTGAAACAATCAGATTAATAGAGTGAAAGAGTTCTATTATATTTGTCTTAAAGTTTACTTTGATTTTATCACTGTAATTAAGATATTTAGACCCAAAGGAAAAAGAAGATTGACCTATGCTTGGGCAGCAAACCAGATCTCATCTGGAGGAATCAACAAGTTTTGGAACCTGATCAGCGTACCCAGAGTATAAAATAAATTACGAATTTGAAATAGCTGGAGCTTGAGCAGCGTTCCCAGAAAAAACACAAAAAATCGGGAGTTTTTTCAGATCCAGTTGCAGCGTACCCGGATAAAAAATAAACTAAGAAAATTCCAGAGCCTAAACAGCGTGCCTTGAGACAATTCGCTGGAGCATGTGACAGCGTACCCATTTTTTAAAAATAAAAAGTATTTTCAGAGCCTGAGCAGCGTGCCTGAAGTTAATTTTACTGGAGCCTCTGGCCGCGAACCCAGCGCAGAAAAAAATCAAAGAACCTGTCTCACAAGAGGGCTGATTGAAGATTAGACTATTCGCAAAAATAAGATTAACAATAATTTTCCTTATCTTTTTTCTGCCTTGTGTACAAATTGCAAACAAAGGTTAAAAATTTAATATGCCTAACAAAATATGCCGGTGTTCCTGTTACTGGAATCCTTGATGTATCGAATTATACAACAAAAACTATAAAAATTTTCAAAAATTATTTTGGGATTCTTTTGAAATGGTTAAAAATATTTTCAATTTCGATGGCTTTCAAAAACACTCAAAGTTATGAGATTTAATTTCAAAATTGTCGAAAATCTACAGCTTGTTGTTAATTTTTCGGACATTTTTAGAAGTCATTTTAAAGTCATTTTTCAATATAAAAATGTATTTGAAATTCTCCCAGGAATATTAGAAAATTTTTTTTTAACCTTTGAAAACGCTTCAATACCTTCCTTTATTTAAAATCTTCTGAAATCTACAATTTGTTTGAAAAAAAATTAAAATAAAAAATAGACATTATTTAAATGCTGGAACATTATTTCAGTTTGCTAGTATCTATTAATTAGGGATAGCCTATCCCTCAATGATCTTTTAAGTTATTAGATTGCTATTTTATTATATTTAAATAATTTTCGCCCAAGTTTTTTTTTAGAAATTAATTAATTTATGTGACAAGTTTCCCATCATAAATTAAAGAATCAATAAAGCTTTATTTATTATTCAAAATTAATACAGTCAAAGGAGAAAGATTGTTAATCTTATGATAAAAATATATAATTTTTACCTTATTGCGATATCGATTACACGTGGAATATTCTGAATGATTAAAGATCACACATATCGTAAAGATAAGAGTTAAAATAAATTTTCTTATCTTTTTCTGCTTCACGTATAAAAATGCAAACACAGATCAGAAAAAATAATATGCCTTCATGAAAGCTTGCGGTTCTTCTGTTGGTAAAATTCTAAATCTATCGAATGATGCGGAGAAAATATAAAAATATAAAAATGATAAAATATTTGGTTTTTTGTTTGACAGATCGTCAATAATATGCACTACATTTATTTTATTATTTCTTTCTATTAAATTATCATTCCTTATTTGAGCAAATTTTTGTTTCAAATACACATTTTTAATTATTTCGAGTCAAAGATTCAATGAATTTTTAATTTTGGTATACAATATGCACCATTTATAAATAACATCTTCTAAAAGATAAATAAATGAATGCTTAAAATCCTTTAGGACCTGCACTTTTAGAACCCTGAAATCTGTTGAGATCCTCTGAAATAGATAGAAAACTTTTTTAATTCCTTGAAATCTTTAAAATTCATTAAAATGCGTAAAAGATCTTGAGATCTTAATTTTCTGAAATTTCCGGAAATCTTTTAAAATACTCTATTACTATATTCATTAGAAACCTTTGCAATTTTGGAAATTGCTTCAATCTTGTAAAATATATTTCATTTTATTTACTCTCCGACGTTCGCTCAAATGCTTGAAAATTTCCTGAAATCCGTTGATTTCAGGGATTTTAGTAAAATTGTAATATCTCTCCAAATTTCTTTAAAAATTTGGAAAACTTTGACATTTTCTGAAATTGGATGAAACATCTTGAAACTATATAAAATTCGTTCATATCCTTAAAATTGGTTAAAATACTTTAAACCCCTTCGTGTTTATTGAAACCTTGTCTATTTTTAGAAATCTCTGAAATTTTTTTAAATCTTTTATATTTTTTGACATTTTTATAAATCTCATAAAATGTTATTTCATCTTTAAAATCCTTTCCTATCTTTTAAAATTTTGACCTTCTAGATGGCGGATATGTTATGTTCGCAATTTCACAGTTCAAGGCCTAAGGAACTTTCCAAAATTATTTTTTGTATTTTTTTAATGGGGAGAACTTATATCAAATCGTTACAGAAAAATATGAAACAAGTAAGATACAATTATTTTCCTGAGAAGAAAGTTTTAAAATGTTTAATAAATGATGTACAGTGATGGTAATTATATCCGATTAAATTTTGATTATTTAATTGGTTGACTATAAAGATCCAACATAGGCTAGTGTGGGTATTTAGTTTAAAAGGTCACTTTGTTTGCCTCATTAACTGAATCATACTAATGTGAGCAAGGATTTACTCTGTTACAAATTTGCGAAAGTTGTTTTAGTAAATATTATAAAAGAATTTTAAACCTCATCTTTGTAAAAAAAGATAGCACCCTATGGTTCTAGGGTCATTATATATCATTCGTTATATCACTAGGCTGTCATAGGAAGGTAGATGGATATGGCACTTGGATGATGATAATGATGATGATAATGAGGATGGCGATATTGATAACGCAAATTCAGTATCTAAATTTGTTGACAATTACAAATTAACCTGGAATCTGTTTTTAGTGAGATCTTTGAAAAAACAGCACGACAGTTTGTTGCTAGGATCTTGAAGTTGTTTTTATCATTTTCTTTGTATCTCGAATTTGGATCATGTTAATATTAAATTGATGATTAAATTCAGATGCAGCATTTTTGATACCTTATGCTTTAGTGGACAACAAAAAGTTTGAGCTCTGGAACCTAGACTACATATTCCTTATAACAGCTACACGTATGGCAAGGAATGAATGAAGGAATTTAGAAAGATCCATGGATCAGTCAAAGTAAATGTCCTTGAACTTATTTGACCCTTTTTCTATATCAAATGTATTATATAGTCGATACGAACCCTCTAAGTCAAAACTATCCCAATATCCCAATATCATCGCTCACGCAAACCCGAAAATAATAATTCTGATCTCAACTTTTAGAAACGTAAATATCTTTTAAGCCAGAACCAGCCATCGGAAAAGCAGCGGAGCATCAGTCTAATCCAGAGGAATCAAAGTTGGGGACTGGGGTTCACTTACAATAGTTTAAAAAGAATCACTACTTAAAATGCAAGCGAATGTCAATTTCAAATAGAGTTTGTTTTCGGGAAATGATAATTTGCAAATGTTTTGATTCTAAGCGGTTTTAAATTAGGATGTCAAGAAAAGTGAGAAAAACAACAAACTTGACCACCAGACGCATCATACCGAGTTCGGGGATATTTTCTTTCTCAATATTAGAGGAAAAATTGGTTAATGTGAGGTTGTATATTTTCGTGTCAACTAAATGTTTCCTTTATTCAAAGATAACAGAAGTATACATAATATGTTGAGGACAATAGATACTCGAAGTTACCAGCTTGGTCAAATTTACTTATCTACAAGACGAGTTTACATAAAGTAACTGAACGTTTTACTTAATCTAGCTAAACTTTTGACCTGAGATAAGCAAACAGATTCCTTACCTATAATATATTGCTGCACTACTTATGCGCACATTCCTCAATAAATCTGCAATGGTGTAGTGCAGTGGCTGTGGTGTCTGTGTTGGCTGTGGTGTGCAAATTGTTTTCAATTGTGCAGCATAGACTGAATGTGTTTCTGGTATTGTTACGAAAATGCAGTTGCTATAACGATGATTATCTAGTTGAGTATTGACACTGTAGGGTTGAAAAGTTTTCGTTTCAAACCATATCTCTTCGTATAAATGCAAATAAGCTTTCACTGGCAAAGGCTGACGAGAATCACGAGTTGATTCTGCGATGTGACGCACGCGCCTTGCTTTTGAAAGAAAACGTCGATTCTCTGAAGTTTGTATAAAAACGTTGTAGTCTTTAAAGCAAGTGGAATTATTCCTAAGTTGCATCCAGTTTACGGGTAGTTCATTCGCCGAAAACTCCTTCTCTTTAAGTTTTTTCATAAAATAAGCTCCAGTTTGCATTTCGATAAAGACGGTGAACGGACCAATATAGTCTGGATATCCATCTGCACCTAATTTTTTAGGCAAAAAATTTACACTTATGATGTGAATGTAAAATGTGAAATTGCACATGAAAACAATAATCATCTGAATATAAAGTTTACACTCTTTCCCTATTTTCTTCTTTTTCCTTTTTTGAGAATTCTTCTTAATTCCCCTATTCTCAAGAAACTTCCCGTTTTTCTCGAGTTTTTACTTAATAGCAAA
>CAKNWT010332682.1:1874-16987 GCA_932066315.1 Andricus coriarius
ATTCAATTGTTTTGTAGAAAATACGTCTTTTTGTTCAAAAATTCCTATCTTCGTATGTTTGACCTTTTTTAGTAAAAAATGCCACTGTTTGGTTAGAAATTCTACTCTATGGTTAAAAGTTAAACGATTTATTTTTAAAATTGTTTGCGTTATAGAAAATTAAAATTTGTATTGAAAATTCATACTATCGGTTTAAAAATTCAACAGTTTTGTGGAAAATTAGTCTATTTTGTTGAAAATTCGTCTTTTTGGGTGGAAAATTAATTTTCCTTTCTTAAAAATTCATCTATTTGGCTATGGATTAAACTATTTTATTAAAAAATCGTCTTTTAGGTTCAATTGAACAAGAAGAGAATCAATTTTTTAATAAAAAATTCATTTTTGAACTGAAAATGTAATTATTCCGTTTTTTATTAAAACCTTATCTTGTTTAGTTGAAAATATAACTATTTTGGTAGAAAATAAAACTATTTTCTGCTGGGTGGAAATACAACTGTTTTGTAGAAAATTCACTTTTGGTTGAAAATTCATAGTGTCGGGTGGACAATTCAACAGTTTTGTTTAAAATTATATTATTTTGTTAAAAATTCTTCTCTCTTGACAAGAAATTACATTCTTGGTAAAAATTCATTATTGTAAATTCAAACTGCAACCATTTTGTAAAAGTTTAATCATTTTGTTGAAACTTGAACTATTTTTATAAAGCATTCCAGAATCTCAGGATTTCAAATATTTGAAGGTATTACAAAAGATTTTTAAGAATTTAGATAATTTAATTTTAATTTTATGTTTTATGTTTGATTTCAGATTATTAGGGAAATTTCAAGTCATTTCAATTGATTTTGATAACTTGAAGGGAGTTCAAAGAATTTGTAAGATTTTTATATATTTTTCAAAATTCCATGAAATTTTTGAAAGCTCCAACCACTTTTCACGAATTTTAAAATATTTTAAAGGATTTGACATATCTCAGAACACTTCTAATATATTCCACAAATTTAAAGTAATTCCGGTGGATTTTAAAGAATATAGGGTATTTTTTAAAATTCCAATACAATACAAAAACTTTAAAAAGCTTCAAAGTAATTGTAAGGACTGGAAATATTATAGCATATTTATCGGAATTCTCAGGAATTTTCAAAATCTTTATAAAATATCCAGGAATTTGACCTCCCCCCCAACAAAAAGGAGTTTGCAAAGGAGTAGTGGTCTAAATTACATTGTTTTGCGAATTTTCGTGGACTTTAAATTTTACCAAATGACACACGCACATTTTTTAATTGTTTCCAATTTACTTAATTTGTTTAAGTCCAACTTAAATTTTTATGCGTTTCATCGAATTCTTCTCATTTCCCTTAAATATCTTGAAATTCACTCCAAGTTCACTTACATCAATGAAATTTTTTAATTTCTTTAAAATCCATTTGAATTCTGTCCAATTACCTTGAATTTTTTTCACGTATTGTGGATCCAATTATTCCAATTATACTTTCACAATTATTACATTTTTACGGTATATAGTTTACTATTTTCCAGTTTTTGGGAATTTCAAATTTTCAATTGCACAATGTAATGCTGGCTCCTGAATTGATATTGTAATATTCTATCACCCTGAAATTCAAAATTATTAAATTTATAGTTCTGGGAAGAAACCCGGAAAATGACCAGGAAATTTTTTTGTAGAATTTTAACGGTCATCCGTAAATATTTTTAAATATATATTTTTTCCTTCAAGTATTCTTTTTTATATAAGGCGGACGATTTTTAACACCTGTACAGGTCTCACATTAATATATATTTTTTAAAATAATTGTGAAAAAAAAATGGTAAAAAATGGTAAACTGAAAAATTATTTTCGTGTTAACTTTTGAGAAATTTAGATTTCAACCGGGGTTTTTGACACATGGACTACATAATTATACATTTACCAAGTCAAATATTGAGCGCGAGGTGGATAATATTCAGACTTTTTGTGAAATGTAAATGGCAACTTTTCATCTTTGGATACTAAAAATCTAGCTTAATTGTATGTTAACTAAGACTACGAAAAAGGTATTTTCATGCCTTCTTAAAAGGGCTGTGTAATTATCATAGACATCAAAGTCCAAAAAATAAACATTGTTTTATCCTTCAATATAAAACAGTTCGATATAAAACAGTCTTAATAAGAAGAACCTTTCCTTTTAAATACCATAAAAAAATATCATATTAAATTTTTGAATTTTTTCGAAAAATCGAAATTTCAAATTTTGGTCGCAGAAAAAAATAATGAAAAATCAAAAAATCAATTCCGCGGTCAAACTATACAAGATACAGAAAAAGATAAATTAACAAAAATTGAGTATAAAAAAAATATCTAAAAATTTGTTTGGAATTACTTTTTGATTGGATGCCTAGATTTTGTTTGATTTGTGAGGGACATTATCAAAAATAATTAAATTAAATTTTTGGATAAACGACAAAACCTAAAAAAAAAATGAATTAAAAAAATTTGTTTACTCGAAAAGGGGCTAACAATTTGTAAATGCTTATTTTTTGATACGATGCGTGGCTTTCGTTTTAATTAAAAGAAAAATAAAATGAAAAATAAAATAATCCAATTTTTTAAAGAACGCCACAAGCTATTAAACGAATTAATGAAAAAAGTTTAAAAAGTTCCTCACTCAAAGAAAAGCTTAAAATTTGTCACGAATTGAACATTGAAACTTAAAAAAAAAAATTTGAAAAACCCACATAAGAGACGAAAAAAATGACACGACTCCTTCCCTCTGCTGTGGCGAATAAAGTGTGGCGGTAGCTATAAGTTAGGGTAAGTCGAATATGAAATCATTTTTGTTTTCTTGATTCCTTTGCAATTTTATCACTGTTTTCTATTTCATTACAGTAGTTAGCGCTTTTTCACAGGTTCTTAATATTAAAAGTTAATATCTCGCACCCAACCAGCTGACGGCAGCAGTGGTGAAATAGGATGACACCCCTTTTTAACTCATGTCACGTGACCGTTTACTCCGAATTTCACAAAACAAAAATTAATTCTTGATCTGCTTGACCTGTAACATGATGAAAAAGGTTTTCTAAAGATCATAAGAAAATTCGAAATCAAATCAAAATCTCAGCCGTTTTTAACCTCCTGGTTTTCTTGGGTATCGTGATTCGCAAGACACCATTGCCCTTTAGTTTATCAATTGGACACGCAGAATAAATTATATTATGTGAATGCAAAAAAGTAAGTGAAGGATACGAACGTGCTTTTGCACGTAATTTAGCAGCGTCTACTAAAGTATCAGAAGCTAAAAACCTAGTGAAACCTAAGTGAACCTAGCTTCTAAATAAAATTACCACAATTAATCGGGAAACAAAACTCAGCTTCAGCAGTTTATTCCGTAGCTGATTCCGTAGCACAAATGAACAATTTTGAAAGTTATGACGACGTGATCCAATGGTTTTTAAATTATCACGAAGATTCTAAGAATAATTAAATAATGAGACGGGTCTTTCTTGCCAATAAAAAATCAATGGCTGGACACATGAATGTTTTTAAAGTCCCTTAAAAAAATCTGCTGGACGCGCAGGTATAAAGTCAGAATCAAAATCGAAACCAAAACAAGCTGAGATCTAACATTGTTTTGTCAACCCTCCGCCCTTAGTGCCCATGTTAGAATTAAAAGAAGTTACAAACTACAATGAATATAATGCGACATTCAATTCTTTGTTTGCTAGGGCTAAAGCGTTAGCATCAGTAATTTCACGACTTCCAGACTTCTCAACTTAAACCCTAGTTTATATCACCCGTGATCGCGATTTTATGTATAAGAGAATAAAACAACTGATTGCGTACACCGAATTGTTGATTGTAATTTCGGAAATATAGCAAGCATCAGTAGTTCTTGAACAGCATTCAGCACGATTCACGTGTGATTTTTTAAGAGAACTTCGGCAGAACTTGTTGACATTTAAATCTTAAGCAAAATAAAGATTTAAATAATTCAGGAAATAAGAATCTAAGAGAGGAAAATTCTGTGTAATATTCTGCTGTCGGACGACAACACAGAGGGTAACAGAACCAATGTACTCGGTTTCGATCTTAACATCAACCCGGGTGGCACACCGTGCAATCTAGAATCCGGGCAAGGAATTGTGCAATTTCTCGCACAAATCACACAACAGCACGCTGCAGATCACATGCCTCATTTTGACGGAAAGAACATCCCCTCGAAAGAGTTCTTGCATGCTATAGTTAATGGAGCTATCTTCATACCGTCAGATAATCCAGCTCCTTCTATCAAGGTAGTTCCCAGTAAACTAAAAGATGTGGCGAGCGAAAGAGGAAGGGATAAGAAATTGAATGCTATAGATGAAATAGTTAAGCATTTAAAGAAAGGTTTTGCACCCGCGCAGAGATTTCAATGGCACTTTCAGGAAATCATGAAATTTACATAAACAAAGAAAGAAACGGTTGGTGATTTGTAAGATACAACGCAGGGGATGTTGAGCAGGGCAACGCATGCTTTAAAGGCACACACGAAGAAGTGAATAGGTATAACTCCACTTCAGAGATATCGGTCCCCAGATATAGGGTGGCATAACAATCCTTCTTGGAAGTGATACATACACCGGATAAGGCGAAAGGAGCGAGACCTCCTAGTACTTTTTATCTTTGAGGCTCAACAGTAACAGGGCAGCCGGAAAAGGATACATCTTGAATTAACAAGATGGTAATCACGATCCCACAAAATTGAAGAAATTACTAAAACAAATTTCACAGGTTGAACCCCCGGTATATAATAGTAATTAGAACTCCTTCACACGTTTTTAATATTAAAAATCATAATCTCTTATGTAAAAGTTCGTTATTTACATTGGCATATAATTGTCAAGAATAGCAATTCAAATAAAAAACAGAAGAAAAAAATACAATGATGTTTTAACGTTTAAATTTAATTTTGATCCAAATTCAGGCTACAAATATTATCGTGTTTCATTGTACAATTTTTTTTTTAAATTAATCATACACAGTCTAAAGCGAATCGCAATTTGCATCAACTTTTATAAAAAGGGGTGGGAAGATTGGGTAATATATGCCTACATAACATTCCTTCATTTCATCTGATGTCATATCATATCTGATGTTTATCATATTTATTTTCATCCTCAAATGATTTCTATCTGTCTTATATATTTCACAAAGAATGCCAGTATACTTCAGTATTGCAAAAACGTCACCATTGGAAGTTAATAGCATAATATATTCTTGGTTTGGTGTGATACAAATTTACCATATCCTAGTACTTTATCATAAGGCGTCCTGCCTGTAGGAGAATTGGACCTGGCATGAAGAGAAGGCTACTGAGGAGAAGTCCGGACAGGTACATTTTGTCTGGCACAAGAAGAAGAACCAGGATAGAGTTTGCGATGGGAATTCCATTATGACTCTAGTGAATCATAATTTGCAAAAGCTTTAATGAAATTGTTTGGAAATACTGGGTGATTTCTTCCTACTGGACAATACCTTATTTCATCTGCAGTCAAATTATCAACTGCGCCGCTTATTACATTTACTTTTATTCGCGAGTTATTTTCATTAGTCCAATATATTCCATGAAGAGTCCCACTATAATCCAATATAGCAAAAACGTCACCACTGGATGTTGATAACACAATATATTCTTGGTTTGGCCCAAGCACATAGTTCGTATGATCCATTCGCATTCGAATTGGTTCATAGGCAGGAAACACGTATCTTCGAAATTCAAATCGCTGGTTCTGGGTTGTGCAAGAAATAAGCCGAACATAGCCAAGTTGTTCTATTGTACATCCAAGTACTTGAAAAGAAAGAGGCCTTCCCGGAAAGGACCTGGACCTGGCACAAAGAGGAGGTTCCTGAGGTGAAGTCCGTTCAGGTGAATGTTGTATGTCAGAAGAAGAAGAGCCTGGATTACGTTCGCTATTAGGATTCCATTCGGACTGTAGTGAATTGTTATTTGCTGAAGCTTTAATGAAGCTTTGGGGAAAGATTGGGTGATTTGCGCCCACTGGACAATCTCGCATTTCGTCTGGGGTCAAATTATCAACTCTTCCGCTTATCATATTCACTTTAATTCTCGATTTACCTCTACGTGACGAACATATTGCACGAAGAATTCCGGTATACTCTAATATTGCAAACATGTCACCATTGGATAATGATAATACTATATGTTCTTGGCTTTCCACGGGAATATAGTTTGCTTGTCTTCGCAATCTATATGATTTACCAGCAGGAAAAACGTATCTTCGAAATTCGAATCGTAAATTCTGATTTGTGTAGGGAATAAGCCGAATGTATCCAAGCTGTCCAAGTGGATATCCAAGTATAATAGGTGAAGGTGGCCACCCAGGAGGCGACCTGGTTTTGGCATGAAGAGGATTCTCCTGAGGAAAAGTCCGGTCAGGTGAATGTTGTCTGTCTGAAGAAGAAGAATTAGAATTACGTTTGCTATTATGATACCATTCTGACTGTAGTGAATCGTTATTTGCTGAAACTATGATGAAATTTTCGCGGAAGATTGGGTGAAGTTCGCCCACTGGACAATCTCGAATTTCATCTCGGGTGAAATTATCAATTGTACCGCTTATCATATTCAACTTAATTCTCAATTTAGCTTTACGTGTCGTATATATTCCACGAAGAAACCCGCTAACCTCTAATGTAGCAAAAATGTCACCATTGGATGCTGATAATACAATATGTTCTTGGTTTGACACGGGAATATATTTTTTTCTGGTCGGACTCTAATTGAATAACCAGCAGGAAAAACGTATCTTCGAAATTCAAATCGTTGATGCTGATTTGTGCGGGGAATAAGCCGAATGTATCCAAGTTGTCCAAGTGCGTATTCATGCACTATAGGAGAAGGAGGCCTACCTGGAGGCGAGCTGTCCCTGGTACGAACTGTATGCTCTTCAGGAGCGTGAAGTATACGACGAGAAGGAGAAGAGCGACAGTGAGCCGGGCCGGGAGTGTCCAGGCCATCTCTGCTTGACTGCGAACTTGACTCTAAAAAAAAGAGGGTTCATGTTTCTTGTTGAACAAATTTCAAAAAGAGCGTGATACTGTATTTTTCGTTTTTGGTATAAAATACTTTAAAATCATGAGTAAAGAATTCTATGGAGAAAAGTTCTGCCATAAAAATGTCAGGTTAGAAATAGGTGAGACTTACTGTGTTTAAATTTAACACAATACATTATTTTGTTTTCATTTTTAAAATTTATTCTGAATTCGTTAAAAAAACACCCGGACTTCTTATAAACTTCATGTAATTATTTTATATTCTCTTAAATTCTAAAGAACATGAGTCCGATTATTAATCCACGTTATTCACTTCTAGATAATTTCAGTGACACAATTTTTCTTCCTTGATTGTAAATTCAACTCTTCGTTCGTAAGACCAACGCTTTGGTAAAAAATGAAGAAATTATTTTCTGTTTTTTATTAATTGACCTTATGTTTTGTTACCAGAGAATTATTTAAATAATATGATGTTACATGGTAACATGTCTACATGGTCGATAATCAATTTCTTTTTAATTGATTAGTAAAGTTGTGAAACACAACTTTTTAAAGTTGTGGAAAAAATCTCTCTAGCTCCGCTGGGATTCGAGCTCCAGATCTTTCAGATTTCCTGTCTGATGCTCCAACCAATTAAGCTACGGAGAGACGAGAAAATTTTGTTCAAACCTCTGAGAATTTGAACGTCGAGGTCATTCAATGTACTTGCAAGATATTCCAACATGAGGTTGTTTTAATAATTGATGTTATATTTGTTGACCAGTGAATTATTTAAATAATATGAAATAATATGACATTTTTCCCGTCTCTCCGTAGCTTAATTGGTTAGAGCATCAGACCGAAAATCTGACAGATCTGAAGTTCGGATCCTAACTATTTGGTTAAAAAATCTACTGTATTGATGAAAAGTAATTTTTTTGTTTTAAGCCGACCTTATGAGCGGCTTTTCAAGTTCGTTTGCATGTAATGGATATTATATTTATGACGGCGTGATGCCGTCCGAGACTAGGAGTACCGAGCCTGGCTCGCTTTCGCCTGGTTCCTTCCTCGTTCTCGCCACGGTTTTTCCGAGGAATGCGACATATGTGCGCTAGTCGAGCGGACAGCTTGCGGGAGCGTTATTTTGCCGCTTTGAAGCGCTAATGCTGATTAGTGTTCTTCATTGAATACTCAAAATCGAAATATGATTACATATCATACTTTTTTGCCCATTACTGATGAATTTGACATTAAGTACGACTAGTTTACGATTTTTCAAAGCTTTAACTCCACTCTGTTTGTATGTTATTTTGTTCGTATTAAAAATTTATTTTGCCAGTTCTAACGATAGAATGTATGAAATATTGGTAAAGACATTGCTATATTTTTAATTCATTTGCAGTTTAAAGAATTCAGCACTAATTTAATTTTTCATATTTCAAACTTGAATTTAAAAATATTGTTTCTAATGCCTACGTTGGGGAAATAGGATATATTCGTCGGGACATTTAAAAAATCGAACGTGCGTGCCTACTTGATTCACTTTTAATACTGCATATTGTTAAAATTTTATGAAATTTGAATGTATAATAAGTAAAAATAAGTCAGTAATAAGACTCATATAAACTCATATGATCAGCACACAATCGATTTCATAAATTCATATCTGCATATTTGTGTATTCATGTACATGTAAAAAATGTTATAATTTGGAAATGCCTTAGCACTGAAAACTTTCCCTTCGGATCCATCATGAGGTGTATATGACGGGCTTGGCTGAGTCGAAATAAAATAAAAAAGTTATTTTATTATTATTGTTTCTTTATCTGCATAACATGTCCAATTTTTACAATTTTTGAGGGGATTTTTATTTAATTTCATATAGGAAAAATTTAATCTCTCATGAAGTCCTGAAAAGGAAAAAAATATTGCAAGTCAAAAATTTAAGAATAATTTTTTTAGCATAGAAAACATTTCTTATGTTCAAAATGTACTTTTAGAAAAATTAAAAAAATCAAATAATTGAGAATGACGAGTTAACTCGAAAAATTCAGCGACTCGTCATTTTTAATGATCTGGTATTCTCAAATTTTTCGGTAGTAGACTGTAAACATGAGGAAGCTTTTCGATGCTGAAAAAAATTATGTACAGAGCTTCTAGACTTTTATTCATTCTCAAGTTCCCATATGAAAATTAATTTTTCCTATAGAAACTCAAAAAAAAATCTGATTAAATTATGAGAATTAGTTTTATTGTGCAGATTAAGAAACAAAAATAGCATTTATGTTTTTTTCCAAAACTGCCAATTAAAAACTATTTTCTTTCATTTAAACTTTGCCCAACCGCAAGATAAATATTAATATTCGAACATTTGAAAGGATTCCAAAGTATTGTACAGAAATTTTAAAATTGCACATAGATTTTGCATACACTAAAATGCTTTCTGGAATTTACCAAGATATCGAAATATTTCAAGATTTCACAAACATTTTAAATATTGTAATGTTTTCATATTATTACAAAATATTTGCAAAAATATTTCACAAGAATTCAAAGAGTCCTTAAGCTTTTTAAAAGATTTCCAAAAATTTCATAAACATTTCAACGATTT
Source organism: Andricus coriarius (assembly GCA_932066315.1). Classification (NCBI taxonomy): domain Eukaryota; kingdom Metazoa; phylum Arthropoda; class Insecta; order Hymenoptera; family Cynipidae; genus Andricus; species Andricus coriarius. The sequence goes on from CAKNWT010332682.1 coordinate 11,513, forward strand.
TGTTAACATTTCAAAAGATTTCAAAAGCTTTCGCAAAAATTTTAAAATTTCACATATTTTTTGCATGCACTAACAAAGTTCAAGGAATTCATTAACATTTCCAAATACGTCGAGTATTTCACAAACATTTCAACAATTCTAATATGTGTTAAATTCTTTATACTTGAAATGACATGAAAATATACCTATCTCTCTGCATTTCTGTTTCATATATTCTCTTATTATTATTGGCAAAATAAATTATTGATAAGAACAAAGCAAAATACTAATAGAGTGAAGTTAAATCTTCGAAAAAATCGTAACGTAATCGTGTTTTATATCAAATTCATCAGTAATGGACAAACAAGTATCCCACATAGCACAATTTTTGGAAAAACCTGGTCTTTTCTTTGGACTTGGTCCACGTGGCCGGAAGAAAAAGTCAGGTGGGTCCTAGGTTTAGATCTATGCTTAAGTCTAGGTTAAAACATAGGTTCATGTTCACCTACATTTTTTATTTGAAAAAAATTGAATTCATTTTCACGTGAATTTGACGAAGAGTGTAATATGGTCAACAAAAATAGTATTAATTAAAGAATTCATTGCAAAATTAATGATTTCATAAAACTGTATAATACTGTTATTTCATCATGCCAACAAGTGACAAATTCGTCACTTGTTGGCATGAGGAAAGGATATTTTTATTAATATCAATAAAATTATAAATTTTGAAATGGATTGTTTAACTAATACTATTTTTGTTAGAAATATTACATTCTTCGTCAAATCTGCGTCAAAATAAATTCAATTTTTTGTAAATAAAAAATGTATGCGGACAAGAACCTATGTTTTAACTCCGGGCTAAGCTGGTGAGGTATAGTATGTAACCAGATTTCGACTTTAACTAGTCGGATAAACTGTGGCGAGGAACGACAAAGGACGCCGCGAGACGAGGAAAAATGAGACGAGGCAAAACGAGACAAAGAATATCGAGACAGCAGAGGTACCTATGTCTCCTCTTGTCCCGTCTCGAACCTCGGGATTTCTCGCTCGGCGGCAACACTACTATGACGTCATAACTTTTTACGACATAAATATGCAATTGGCTATTATATGAATATAAGCTGGAGAGGGAGAATTTATGTTCGCTCCACAGGCCTGAGAAAGGGCCGCATTCATGCATGTATTATATAAGGTATAATACAAATTCTAGATATATATCATATTAGTATATTCACCAATAGAATTAAAGATGAACGCCAGGGTGAAAACGAAAGAATAGACCATCCCCATTTTAACAATGTAGAGAAAAAACTGATTAATGATTCAGTGAATAAGTGGATCAACAAATGAAACTAAAGAATATTCTATTGCGTCATCAGAGTACAAATATGTATGGAAGTAGTCATTATTTCACATATCTGTGAGATGACGACGTTATTAGTTTCAAGATTGTCCTTCGGAGATAAGTATATCACTTTACATCTTTTATTATGATCATTATAATTATTACAGTTTCATTTCAAATGAAAGGTATACTTATAATTATAGCTGGTTATAAATTATGTATGTAACAAAAAAGATTGTTAAAAAGGAAAGTTCCTTGAATCATTTAAAACTACAGAGAAAAGTCAATGTGAAATAAAGAACAAACAGTAAGATAACAAAATACCTGTGCCTTATTTTGTACTCTCCAAATCAAATGAAATATTCTAACCAAAAAAGAATAAAATCTTACAGTCTTTAAGGTTTTTACGATGAATTATAAAACAGTAAGCATATTGAAAAGCAAAATTCTTGGGAAACGGTACTAGGCTAGGATCATGCGACTTTTTCGACTTATTTGAAAAATTGACTTTTTCAATGTTAAAGTTGAAATAATTGGCCAAAAATCAATTTGATTAATTGAAGATCCACGCGTATGGTTGAAGATCAATTATTTTTAGTTAACATTTTAACAATTGTTTCTAAATTTATATATTTTGTTTTGAATTCCCCTTTTTGGTAGTAAACTCATCGTTTTGATTAAAAATTCGAATACACGCTCAAAAGTGTAACTACTTTGTTGAAATTTCATTTCATCAATTGTATATTCGTTATAGATAGTTGTTTTTCAGATCGATTTCGTTGAGAAATGAAAGTACTGATTAATGAGCGACATAGTGGAAGAGATTCGAAAAAACTGGAATTTTTCACGTCATTTTTAAAACAAGGAGCAAATGATAATAATTTTCTGAATAGTGACTTTCGTAAATTGTGTAATTAATCGTCAATTTAAGAATACCCAGTCATTTGTTAACAGGAGAAACATTTTAAACATTATATATCACTAAATTTGGGACGAATTTGAATACCTTTGAGCACTAATTAGTTGATTATTAATACTCGTACATTTTGAAACAAATTCGGAATTTTTAAACAATTTTAATTTGTATAAACCTTACAGAGTGTTATTAAAAAGCAAAATAGAACACAAAGATGTTTCAATCTGTCAGAAAATAGCAAAAATAAAATATGCAAACAAACCAATTGCTTAAACAATTTAAATTTGCTTAAACATCTACTAGTATTCATAATAAACACATTACTACTTGAAAATATTAAAATTTGTCGAAATTTTAGTGAGATGAAATTCTTCTGCTTTTTTTTAGGTAAAATATATACTTGAAAGAAAATTATTTTAACAAATTATTTATTGTTATAATTGATTAAATAACTCATAAAGTCTAGAAAATGCGTTCATTTTGCAAGATAGCTGACAAACAAAATATTTCAACAAATTAAAATTGTTTAAAAAATTGAATATTAGTAAAAAAATTACCGGATATTCTTAAATTACCGATTGATGATTATTTATTTTTAAAGAACTTTGAAAAAGTGCCAATAAACCGCAATGTTACGTAAAATTCAAATTCGTCACTTATGGGGTTTTCTTTTGGGATACATAAGAATGACCTAAAATGATTCAATCTCAAAATTTATGATTGATTCTTATTCTCTGACGAATTCTGAACAATATACTGAAACACGGAATTATTTGTATCATATTATCGCGTTTAAATATTAGATTTACAAAAGGCTAATAACAAAAATGTGACTTTTTTCATAAAATTGCAGCTAATCGACTCTTTCCGTTTTTCTCACTAGTGCGCCACTTAGTTTTAATTTTAATCACATTGAGACTTTCAAACTTAAACTCTAAAACGTATAAAATTGTATCTATTTTGTTAAGAACTTTACGAATTACATAATTGATTATTGAAGGTTTATAATAATCATACAGGTTTATATTAAATTACGTTTAAAATCGAAAAATTTCTATTCGCAGGAATTCTCTGTTCCAAATTTTTTTTTTTAAATCGCAAGGTTCAATATTTTTAAACAGTTTTGTCGAAAATGGTCCAAACTCAGTTATCAAGAAATGAATGAATGAGTCTCAAATTTAAATAAAACATTAATATTAAAAAAAAAAAACAAGTTTTGGGTGTTAAAAATTTATGTTTCTAAGTTTTCTGAACATTCGAATTACGAAATTATTGTATTTCTTAGGACTTAAAAGTAATTTTTAAATATTTTTTTTTTCATATCTTTATCCCTAAGATAAAACGCTGTTTATGAAAAATTAGAAACTTAGTTTTTCCCACGTATCCATGAAAGTAATTTGAATTTGAAAACCTTTATCATGTTCAACGTCTTTCCTTCCATGTAAGACAAAAGTTAAACTTTTCATTTAATTTTAATTTACAACGGAATTGTGTATTCCCTGATCGATTCTTCGCTATCTGCAACGTTTTTGTGAAAAAAAATTTTATTTAGGAAGTAGTAAAGTTCGTCTTAACATTGATTGGAATTTTAATTAAATAATTAATTGTTATTCAATTTTATATTGCAATTTAAAAAAAGAGTAGGTACACATGCGAAACAATTCCCTGAAACTTTTAGGTTTTTCTATGTATATAGTAATTCACTGAGAATTCCAGGTTTTCCAGGTTTTCGAGGTAGGGTATACACCCTGGGTATCTTCAACTATACGATAGTCTTTTCAACTATAAAATTAACAATTTAAACCTGCATTATGGATAGTTTCAATAATTATAATAGTTCAATTTCAAACAAAATAATTATACTTTCAATCAAATAGTACAATTTTTTGCCAAATAGCAGACATTTTAACTAAACAAGCTAAGTTTACAACCAAAAATAAAATAGTTAAATTTTAAGTTGAAAAAATTCACTTTTAAAATAATAAATAAATATTCAGATTGAAAAAAATATGAAATTTTCCTTCAAGAAGTTAATTTTCGGAAAAATAGTTCAATTTTCTACGGAATTGTTGAATTTTAAAGACGAAAAGACGAAATTTTCTACCAAACAGTTGCACCAAAATTATTTGAATTAGTTAATGCTCCTTCTTTATAAATTATAAATTACTATTTTGACATTGAAGTGGACAAATTTCAAAGGATTTAATTTTTAGTTAAAGTGATTTGAACTTGATTGACTTGTGTAACAGGGTCTGCTGACATGTTTAATGGAGTTTCGTAATATTTCTGTGGTAACATTTTCAACGTGAATAAACAAAGGGGAAATACACTAAGCGTGCAAATAACTTTGTTTTATTTTTTCACATTGAAGTGACGTAGCCTGTTTACAAAATTTACAATATTTCCTTCCGGCTGCGTCATGCATACACTAACACCTTTTAAATGCTTGAGTTAATGTTAAAAATGAGTCATCACTTGAATTTTTCTAATTTAGGCATAGAGAGTTCACCGGTTAATATTTTTTTGAACCAGAAGAAAGCCAGAAAATGACCAAGAATTTTTTTTGTAGTAGGCTTAGTGGTCATCCTGAAATATATATATTTTTCGTGTATACTTTTAAGACTGCTCGGTGGGTCCCTGTCACCACTACGTAGCGCGTCCTCAGGTTGCGGATAGAGGAACGGCCCGTAAGGCTGAACAGCCCCTCAGGTTAACTGCGAATACAAGAATAAGCAGCCGCGGACAGCCGATAGGAACCAGTCGTGGGTGTGGTGAGCCCACACTGGTAAAAAATAGGTACACGACAACCATGGCTTGAAGGGACCCACCCATTCGTGCTGATACGCAATGGGTGGGTTCTGGCAAGCCAAGGTGCAGCGTGTACCCACCTAGAAACACTACCCGAACCAAAACTAAAAATCTTGTAAGGGAAAAATCCTGCTGCCTCATTGGACACTGCAGGGATGACACTGCCCGCAAGGGATGTGTGGAATGATTCGCCTGTATAGGGCCAAAGGGGTATTGATGCCAGTGGGCGAGCTGCCTTGCAGGGGGATGTTGGGATATGAGGATGAAACCGTAATGTGTCTGACGACAAGTTGACATGGTCCTTGTCAGAGTCGGAAAGCCCCCATATCTAGGCCTGGGGAGTTATGGGGGTCATCACTCCTAGGACGGCGGACTCACCTACGATCGGAATAGGATCCTAACGTGCGGATTTTCCTGAAATTAC
>CAKNWT010332683.1:0-13553 GCA_932066315.1 Andricus coriarius
GCAACTTTGGGATTTACAGTAGAAGGCGTCAGTGTGCCTTCAATGTGTCGTCCCGAGTCAGTTCTGTCTGATTATTCATAGTGAATGGTAATAAGGATAAGTGAAGTGCAGTTTTGGAAAATATGGAACTGAAGTAAGTAAATTGCAAAATTCATATATAAAGTATGTATTATTTTATTCTCTTAGTAAAACTTTTTCTCAAATAATTTGTTGTTGTAGCTATGTCTTGGAAAAACGAAAGACCTCTGTCAACTGCTGAGACCTTGGCTAAATTGGAGGAGGATGAAGATTTGTTGCAGGCTGATACCGTTGATGCCGTCTACATTCCACCCCCTGTAGACGAACTTACAGACGAAGAACAGCCAGATTGCGCGGGACCTATGCAATACATGCAAGTTTGCCTGATACTTCTAAATACTTAGATAACGAATATTTACCATCAAGTTCCAAAAAAACAAAGGTATGTAAAAAAAACTATTAAAAATAAGTCAAAGGAAACTCTTCCAAAGTAGAGAAAAGAGAACCCAATATATACAACAGAACCACAAAATAAAAAGAAAAATAATTAGGAAGAAATTGAAAACAGAATTGGCGGTAAAACCCCTTTCGAAGTTTTTTCATTGTACTTCAGTGACGATGTGTGGAAAAAAATAATTTTTTATACAAAGAAATATGCTCACGATAATAATCGGCATTCATTTGAAATTGACAAAAGTACCCTGATGCGATTTTTCGGCATACTCATTTTTTCGGGGTACCATACGTTACCAGCTAGTTTGGAGTATTTTCTCGTAATCTGTCTATCGATGAGGAAATGGTGCCATATTTTGGACGACATAGTTGTAAGATGTACATCAAGGGAAAACCGATTAGGTTTGGCTTCAAACTCTGGTGTCTATGTAGTTCTAATGGTTAATTGTACAAATTCATACCTTACGGTGAAAAAACAACCTCTTATGAAAACGAGTTGGGACTGGGAGAGAACGTTGTAGTGGAACTATTGTCAGTTATTGAGCGACCATCTATTCATTGTGTGTTTTTTTACAACTTTTTCTCTTCTTACAAGTTATTCTGTTTGCTGAAAGAAAAGGGTTTCCACGCTACTGGGACAATTCGTGAGAATCCTACGTGCAATAGCACAATGGAAACTGTAAAAAACATAAAGAAGAAAAATCGTGGTACTTATGATTTTTCTTTTGACAATGAACAACAAATTTTGTTAGTTCGATGGAACGACAATTCTGTGGTGACAGTTGCAACCAATAACTGAACCCTTGAACCTCTAGTAAGTGCAAAGAGGTACAACAGGAGAGAAAGAAAAAAAGAGTCAATTCCTCAACCAAAAGTAATATCCGAGTATAATCAGAATATGGGCGGTGTTGATTTACATGACAATGGAATATTCAACTACAGAATCAACGTGAAAGGAAAAAAGTGGCGGTGGCCTCTCTTTGTAAATCTGATCGACAGTGTTATTGTAAATTCCTGGAAAATATATAATTTGGCAAACAAATCAAAAATATCCAGTTGGACTTCAAATCTTACATAGCAGTCACTCTTATGAAAATGGATGAACCAGCCATCGAGGATGACATTCAAGGTGAATAAATAGCGGGACCAAGTGACCAAGTGAACTTTACTCCAAGACAAAATTATGGACGACCATCTAAATGCGCATTGCCCATGGAAATTCGATTCGATAATGTTGGCCACGTGATAATAGAGGAGGAAAATAAAGCAAGAAGAAGATGCAGACAATACAAAAACAATACTATATACATGTGTGCCAAGTGTCAAGTGCATCTCCACACAAACCGTTTTGTTCTATTCCACACCAAATAATAATTTTTTGTTCCTCGGAAATCCCAACGTTGCGTATACGCAACATTTTATTATAAACAAAATAAAAACAAGTCTTTTTTTAACTTTATGAACAGTTATTTGAATATATCTTCAGTTATAAAATGCAGTAAAAACATAAAATTCGTTTTATTTTATAACCTTGGGAACTAATGGGTTAATATGAATTTAAGATTTTTTTTTTAATTTTTGAAAGTTACTGAAAGGTAGAAAGGAATATGCAGTGTAAGTTAAGACAAATAGCGGAAGAGGAAAGAAGTAAGAGAAAAAGAACGTGGGTTAAGTATGGCAGAATACAGCTAGAAGGAGTATGGTGGGATTGGGACGAAGAAAGGGAAGAGATAGTAAGAAATGAGGTGCCGGGAAACTAGGAGAGAAAGGAACGGGAGAAAGGAAAATCAGAAATAGTAAGAAGCAAAGAGAGACGAGAAACGAAGTTAAGGAAGAATGAAGGATATGTTACTGGAATAAAGCAGGATTGGAGAGAAAGGATAGGGAGCTTATGAGAAATTTGACACAATAAGCTGTAATAGTAATGATGGAGATGTAGCTAGATGAAAAGGGATGGGAAAGCGTAAGGGTAAGTATACCAAGAGGTTACAAATGGCAAGTTCAAAATGCAAAGAGAAAGAATAAAGAAGGCAGAGCAATGGGAGGAATGGTGATGGGAGTAAGGAACGAATGTATAACAAGGAAGGATAAGAAAGAGTGGAGAGAACTAAAGAAAGTATTAATAGTAGCAGAGGCAAAGATGGGAGGAGAGAAGTGGAAGATAGTAGGGGTTTATGTGAATGGTGATATGTAGGAGAAATCAGAGGAGATGAAAGGAATGATGGAAAAAAAAAACCACCATCATAGGCTAACAACAAAGGGGGGGGGGGTTAATGCGAGAACAAGAGATAGAGGAGGAAGGGAATGGGGAGGAGAGCAAGGGAGAAAATCCAAATACAAGATACTGAATGGGAAGGGAAAGAAATTGTTAATGAGCTTGGAGGTAAAAAGAACAGGAAAAGGGGATTGGTAAATGGAAGGAAAAGAACAGTTTAAAGAAAACATCAGAAATATCAAAATGGGAGAGGTAAATGTTTGCGAGGAAATAGAAATAATGATAGGAGAAATAAAAAGAGGATTAGAGTGCACAAGCAACAAATAAGTTAATAAAGGAGGGAATAGAAGTTGATGGGATGAGAAATGTAAAGAGAAGAAGAAGGAGGTCAGAAAAGAATTAAGAAAATGGAGAAAAGGAAAAAGTAGTGGAGAAGATTATAGGAGAAAAAAAAGGAGTATACTGAGTTGTGTGATCAAAAGAAAGACGAGGAGAATAAATGGTTTGAGGAAGAGGCGGAGAAGGCTGAGACGGAAGAAGAGATTTGGAAGGTAGTGAATAGAGAGAGAAAAAGAAGAAAAAGAGTAAATCAGGATATTGAAATTGTAGGATGAAACAAATATTTTATGTATTTGCTAGAAGGGGTAGAGAGAAAAGTTAGGAAAGGAACAAAATATGGTAGAGAAAGAGATGAGGAAGAGGAGAAATTAACTAAAAAATAAATTATCTCTTAGAAAAATGTATAGTCAATCCCCCACTGCCAGACAGGATCCGAGCTTCGATTTTTGTATTTGACTTGGCTTTATTTGGTTTTACTTGAAAAACGAAATTGTCATCTGGCATATTTGACCAACTGGTAGTTTACAGCATCATTAAATTTTACACCTACACATACAGACTCACACCCAAACCATACACAGCACACACTCTCGTGTTAATTCTGTTTAAATGTTTGGTAAAATATATATGTATCTCTTCACTTAAAGAGAGACCACAAAATAAGGCGAAAATCCGCTCCTCTTTTTCCGCCCAACGTAGTTTTTGAAGGAAAGAACATAAATTGACGCAACAAAGCTCAAAATAATCTTCAATGTATACTGTAACCGAGTTTTTCATTAGATTACCCTTTCAACCCCTTTTAACATTGGAAAATTGAAAATCTAATTCGGAGTGAAAAGTATTACATGCATAAGAACGTGATTGGAATAGCTTTTAATTACGTTTTTTATGTAGATGCGATCGCGTTGGTATATTAACGTATAGTCTCTACGTCCATTTTTCTTACATATCACCATTTCAACCCCTAAAAACCCAAAAACTACCCCTATAAGGGGGTGGAATGTACACCGGTACTATAAACGTTGGTAGAATAGTTTTCAATAGTTTTTCATCAAACAGTGAGGCTTCGACTCTTGAAAATCGAAAAACTACCTCTATGAGGGGTTGAAAAATACGTCATAAACAAGAATGTGTATAAAATATTTTTGAACTTTATTTTTCCCCGTATATAAAATTAACTACTATCAATTTATAATAAGTACGTTGATTCTACTTACTTCGCAAAATTTCAACCCATAGAAACCGAAAAATTACCCCTATAGGGGGGTAGAAAGTACCTCATGACTAAGAACGAAGATAAAATATTTTTTCATTTTTTTCTATGGATATGGTCACGCTAGTGACAATGTATAATAACTACGTTGTTTATTCTTACTTAGCACAATTTCAACCCCTAGAAACCCGAAAACTGCCCCTATCAGGGGGTGAAATGTACACCCGTACTATAAAGGTAGGTAAAATAGTTTTCAATAGTTTTTCATCAAAAAGTGACTTTTCGACTCTTGAAAATCGAAAAACTACCCCTATGAGGGAGTGAAAAATACGTCCTAAACAAGAATGTGTATCAAATATTTTTGAATTTTTTTTTACTCATAGATAGAATTCATTAGTGTCAATATATAATAACTACGTTAATTTTACTTACTTAGCACCATTTCAACCCATAAAAACCGAAAAACTACCCGTATCAGGGGATAGAAAGTACTTCATGAACAACAACGAGGATAAATTATTTTCTAATTATTTTTTTTGCTATAGTTTTTTTCTATAGTCACACTAGTGCCAATGAGTTTGTGTGTGACAATTAGTCTGCCCTGAGGGCTGTGTTTGGTCCGCGGGAACTATTTTACTGCACTCCTACCCTACGTTCGTAAATGAATGTGAGGGCTTTCCCCTATCCGCCACCTGGAGATTCGCTGCGACGGGGTTCACCTCCCCGCCATCATAAATAGTTAAGAAGGTTCGTAGTGTGTGTGCGTGTGTGTGTATGCGTATATATGTTGGAATGGGTATGGTGAGTGCCGACGTGGTAAGTGGCTATGTGCGTGGTCGGTATTGGTATTGGGTGTGTAGGTGTGTGTTTGGATGTGCCTGAATGCGTAGGCGCGTGTGTGTGTACCCCCTAATAGGGGTAGTTTTTCGGTTTTTATGAGTTGAAATGGTGCTAAGCAAGTAGAATTAATTTAGTTATTATAAATTGTATGTGGGAAAAAAATAATTCAAACATATTTTATACACATAATTGTTCATGACGTATTTTCCACCTCTTTATAGGGGTAGATTTTCGATTTTCAAGAGTCGAAGCGTCACTGTTTGATGAAAAACTATTGAAAACTATTCTACCTACCTTTATAGTACGGGTGTACATTTCACCCCCTGATAGGGGTAGTTTCCGTGTTTTAGGGGTTAAAATGGTGCTATTTAAAAAAAAGGACGTAGATACTATTGAGTATGGACATGACCTTGATATTTACCGGATATGACAGGCAGCGCCCGCGGCGGCCAAAGCCTAAAATCCCCGAGGGATAGAAATTTGAAATTTACATAAGATAGCATGTGTGCATTGTTTTAAAATATAATAAATGCATGAATGATTGCTTCAAGAACGTATATAACTTTTTTTAAAACATAGCAAAATAATAGAGGAAACTTTCCTTCAAAAAGATTTCTTGAAAAATTTGTCTTTTCATTCTAGCTAAACCCGTTCTAGTTTCGTTGTTGGTTATGAACATAACCTTAAAAATTTCCGGTCGAATGTCAAGAAGCGGATTCATGATGAATATTTTTATTAAAACAGGATTTCAAGCTATAAGTCATTCAATTGATTTTCATCCTGAAAAACTGAATAAGGGAACAAGTTTAGCAGTCATTCATATGGTGAGGGTGCAGGAGTTCAAAGTTAATGGAATAAGCAAAATTCAGTGCGGGGTCATTTCTGCTATAATCAAGAAAACTAAGAAAAAAGTTTTTCACATAACATATTGAATTGTTAAGAAAAAGCTTCACTTAAAACTCAAGACAACTAATAAAATACTCAATGTCATTTAAATTAAAATAAAATATACTCCATAAATATTCTGGGATAATTAAATTTTCTAACCTCAAAATCTGACAACTAGCATTACTTTTACAAAAATAATAGATCGTATAAATATGTGAATATATATATATATATTCACATATTTATATATATATATATAATATTAATTATCCAGTTAACACAATAATTTGTCCAGATACCTTTTTCTAAAAACAAGAATATTGAAGTAATCTATGTGATATTTGTAACCCGATAGATCTACTGTCATAGACAGATAAATTGAAAACTCAACTGCGATCAAACCGTTCAATAAATTCGAGCAAAAGTTTTTTTCCCTGAATCGGCATTTCATCAGTTTTCCTACAGACACTCTCGTTATCTGACAGTTAAACCCTTATTTTCAGTATAAATTTATTTATTCTCAATCGCATGTAAACAAGTGGAATTCATCATTCAGGAATTGCCACTTTTGGAAAACAGATGACACCAGGCTGCTTCCGCGGCCGGACTCAATACGTTAATATACCAACGCGATCGTACCTACATAAAAAACATAGTTAAAAGCTATTCCAATCCCGTTCATATGCATGAAGTACTTTCCACTCCCAATTAGGGATAGTTTTTCAATTTTCCAGTGTTAAAAGGGGTTTAAAGGGTAAACTAATGACAAACCCGGTTACAGCATGCATTGACGATTATTTTGAGCTTTGTTGCGTCAATTTATCTCTTTTCCCTCAAAAACTACGTTAGTCGCAAAAAATGGGGTGGATGTTGGGGTCCCTCTTTCCTCAATTTATTTCAACCCAAAACACCCAAATAAATTAAAAAATTAAACGATTTGAAATAATAAGATAGAACATCGACCCATAAAATATTAATACTTTGCAAAAGGTATCATTATTTAACATTCGGAAGTTTAGAATTCGAAGAATCACATTTATTTAATTAATAAATTTTTTGACGTAACAGTACAACATTTAATCATAAGCATATATGTGTATTCATTATAACCAATTTTTTATGAAGGACTTTTGCCAAAAAAATAAGAAAGGACTGTGTTTTTCAAAATTAAATGATCACAACCAGCTAAAATACTTTTTTCATTATTTTTTCAAAGTAATAATTTAGAATTAAATTTCAGTATTTTCACAGAAAGAATGCTTAATACCCGAACAAATTTTATATTCAATCTGACCATTTAGGCAGGTCGAGCGGTAACGGTTTATCTCCACCACTTTTCTCTATTTCGGCACAACACTTTCACGTCTGCTTTAACTGATTTGACAATAGCAGCTTTGCCTACATTCTCCTTAGTTGTCGATTTATTTGATTTTGACTTTCGCGTTTCAAAATATCATCTCATTTTACACTTTAATAAAATAATATGGAGCATTACCGGACATTTTACAAAAAATATTGGGCAAAAATATTAATAATTATTGACCATTATATTTGATTTGAAATAATAGATTTATATAGAAAACAAAACCCTTTTTTGTAGGTTCGTGACACCTACCTGGACTCTTTTTTAGGGTATCGTAGCCCTGAGCAGAAACCCTTATAAATTAATTTCTGATGTTAAATTTTTGTCGATTACTGATCAAATAATTTTCTGGAGAAACGAGAAAAAAATATGCCACGGCCCGTTTTTGAATCGGGAGCGCCACTATTCACGAGTGGAGCGTTAACCAATTACGCCACCGAGGCCACAGCAGAAAGTTTCTTGTTTCTCCTATATCACAGAATGACGCGGGTCTGCATCTCAGTAGCCTGTGAATTTCTAGTGATCTAGTAATTCTAGTGATTTCTAGTAATCGACACAAATTTAACATAAAAAATTAATTAATTAATTACCCTAGCTGTTCGACACAATAACATCAATACTTTAATTTATATACAAGATTCGGTGAATTTATTCAGATAAGAATTAATGACTAGAAATTCACAGGTTACTGAGATGCAGATCCGCGTCATTGGTTAACGCTCCACTCGTGAATAGTGACGTTCCCGGTTCAAAACCGGGCCGTGGAAGATTTTTCCTCGTTTCTCCAGAAAATTATTTGGCCAGTAATCGACAAAAATGTAACATCAGAAATTAATTAGTTAATTACCCGGGTCGACACAATAACATCAATACTTTAAGAAACCCTTATAGTTTCGGTCGTATGTCTGTCCGTCCGAACGTCTGCTTAATTTTTTTCCTGGGAGAGGGAGGGCCCTGGATGGGGAGGGGTAAGGTCAGAAAGGAGGGGGAAATAAGAAGACATGAGCGCAGAAGGAGAGGGGAAGGAGGGAGATTTTAACGACTTAATTAATGATTTTTTTTTAGATAATCAATTATTTCCAATAATAATATATGTAAAACAATTAATTAAATTTAATTATGAGTAAGGACTCTATATGTGCTGTTAAATTAATATTAGAAATAATTATTTTAGGTATATTTGTGCTTTTAATTAACAATTATCTACTGTAAGGTGATCTTTCCTACTATCGAGTTGCTTCTGAAAGTAAGAATCCCACTGCGAAAGCAGAATAAAATTGGTAAATAAAAAGACCCCACGCGAGTAATGAAAGGAAGATGATGCGAGCGAATTAACAAATGGGTAAATCGCTAGAATCTAGAGAAAATCGTAATTTATTATTTCATAATCAGGTCGGAAAAATGGTGCAAATCCGGTAATTTTTGGAGGAGTTATTTGTTTTTTCTTAAATACTTCATTTGAGGGTACATAATAAGGGGTCAGGTTCTGTGAACAGAATTTTGTCCCGGAACACGGAAATTTCGTTGGTAAAAGGTACCCATTTTCTGGGAACCTTTTTTGTGACAACCCCGAAATGAGCTATTTACAAAAAACTGAACTCTCGGCATTTACCTGTAAATTCAGGTCGAAATGGGTCACCTTCGGCAGGTGCTAACTCGCGATATATTGTAGTTAGGACAATATTTTTTGTGTTGAAATTACAGGTATTTATGTCTACTTTAATTCATCTGTTGACCACTTTTAGATCTGACGATCAGGATCTGAGCTACAGAGAAATAAAAAAAAAACATGAGATTTTTGGCAAAAAATTGAAAAAATCGGGGTTCTTGGAAACGCCGTAACTTCTAGACTATTGGTGATAGAACAACTTTTATTCTTAGTTTTACGGAGAATGTTACCTACTTCAATTTTGGTAAGGACATGTGATATTTTGCACCTTTTACCAAAAAAATGTCCGTGTTCGGGGATGAAATTCTGTTCACAGAACCTGACTCCTTCAAAAATTACCGGATAAAAGCACCAGATGACTGGACTATATCCAATGCGGGGTAATGTGTTCTTCCCATTCTTTTTGCAATATATTTTTGTTGTTGAAATTAAATCTATTCAGAAAAAAGATCTACTCCTTTCACTTCACTGGGATTCGAACACGAGGTCAACTGATTTCCGGTCAGATGCTCTAATCACTAAGCTGCAGAGAGATCAGAAAAAGAATTGTTTTTCTGAAAAACGCTTTATTTTGCAAGATGTGATATAGAAATCAATTTTCAATAGAAACATGTATTATCGTCGGAGATAGTAACGGACCGACCATAAGAGAATTCATTTCACACGTACTGTGAAAATGGAAATCTACATTATCGATCAAAGTTATATCTTCTAATACAGAAAATATTTTAACGTCATCTCAGACTAGATGGAGCTATAAATTAAAATTTTTTTGAAATTAAATGTATTCAGAAAAAAGATCTACTCCTTTCACTCCACTGGGATTCGAACACCAGGTTAACTGATTTCCGGCCACCTGCTCTAACCACTAAGCTACAGAGAGATCAGAGAAAGAATTCTTTTTCTGAAACACGCTTTATTTTTCAAGATGTAATAGGTGTCTGAGATGACGCTAAAATATTTTCTGTATTAGAGGATATAACTTTGATCGATAATGTAGATTTCCATTTTCACAGTACGTGTGAAATGAATTCTCTTATGGTCGGTCCGTTACTATCACCGATGATAATACAGGTTTCTATTGAAAATTGATTTGCATATTACATCTTGCAAAATAAAGCGTGTTTCACAAAAGGAATTCTTCCTCTGATCTCTCTGTAGCTTAGTGCTTAGAGCACCTGACCGGAAAGCAGTTGACCTGGTGTTCGAATCCCAGTGGAGTGAAAGGAGTAGATCTTTTTTCTGAATACATTTAATTTCAAAATTTTTTTAATTTATAGCTCCATCTAGTTAGAGGATGTAACTTTGATCGATAATGTAGATTTCCATTTTCACAGTAGGGCAAAGTGGGGTATGATGTCAGTGCGGGGCACGGTGAATCTTGGAAATAATGCTCGTGTTTCTGGAGTTTTATATTAGTTTTGTTCACCTAAAATAGCTTTCATGAGTACCAAAGAAAGCTGTTTTACGTAAAAAAAATTAATATGGAAGTGAACAAACAGGAGCATTATTTGCAAGAGTCGCCGTGCCCCGCACTTACACCATACCCCACTTTCCCCTACGTGTGAAACGAATTCTCTTATGGTTGGTCCGTTACTATCTCCGATGATAATACGGATTTCTATTATCAATATATTTTTCCGAATTTTTGTAACGAAATATACCGTGCCTCAATAAATAATGACTTTATTCGCAATTACTCACCACATTTCTTCAGTAAAAGGCTTTCGGAAATTATTTCTTACATAATTCATTTTCGGATGACGAAAAATTATTGCAGCCGAAAAAGTCGAACATGATAGGAAATGTCAGTTTTCATCATTTGATGCAAAGACAATATGACGATAGCAGTTTTATTTATAATTTTAGTTTTACCTGGCGAAGTAAGATTGAACAGTATATTCAAAGCAGTGACCTCAACTTTGGCATGTGGAGCTACTGCGCTTGCCCGGCGCAGTGGCCCTGATTGGATGCTGGCGGCGCGCGATTCAAACCGAGTATAATTAATCATTATTGAAATTAAAACAGATAATAATAATAAATTGCAAAATATGCTCAAGATAAAATGTGTGTATTTAAATCAGAACTACAATACATTCAAGTTCGTAAATGCATTTATAGGTTATATAAATATATTAAGGTTTAAAATATATCTATATAGAAAATTTCAAAAATATTGTAAATATTTTTAAATTGTTAAATAAACATTTTTCTTGTTAAAAAACCTTTGTTAATGAAATATAAATTTATCTTTCGAATTCAAAGGAAATATGCTATTATTAAACAAATATACTCATTAGTTTTTGTTTCTAACCATACATCACAAACTACGTCATTTCTGATATTATTGTGCGATTTATGATAATCATCAATTTTAATTTCAATAATGGTTAATTATACCCGGTTTGAATTGCGCGCCGACAGCGACCAATGAGGGCCGCTGCGCCGGGCAAGCGCAGTAGCTCAACATGCCAATGTTGGGATCACTGCGTGAGAGGAATACGCCGCGACTTATTATTGCCATGGTAACGGGTTGTCGCGTCGTGTTCCTCTTAAGGGTCCAAGCGCAAGCGCAGTACGTCTACATGCCAAAGTTGGGACCACAGATTCATAAACATCAATTTTTCCTGATTTGAACTGGAAAGAAGAAGCCCCGATGTCGACAATTCCTTTGATCATTCGCAGATTATGTCCTTAAAGGTACCATTTATTAGGTATACCCATGAAGTAGCACATGTAAGATGTATATTCTGAAAAATAAATTAGATTATCAGTATTGGCGTGCAAAATTATAATTCTCAAACGGAAATAAGTTTAGGCTTTTCTTAGGTTTTGAATTCGCCCCATGAAGTGACTACTGCAGAGCGCAGAAAATTATTGTAAACCTTGGGAACAATTGAATTCTTATTTTAATTCCTAATTTCCCATTTTCCTTTGAGATGCCTCAAATTAAAGAGTTTGGTTTGTAGATTCAAGATTAAATATAACTTATTCTACGTTATAGTCTTATTTTTTTATTATTTGTGCTTACAATATAAGATAAGCGATGGAAATATGGACCGCTCAGATTGTAGCTTTAGATATGCAGAGTTAAAATTAAAAATAAAATTTGCTGTATTACATTTGAGGGTTCGGATCAAAGAATGGGTCAAACGCTCGAAAACGCGGAAAAGAATTGTCCACGTGTCTCGTGATATCCAAATTTTAAGCAAGAATTTTTAAAACTTTTTTGTACTTGAAGTTTTTTTGTCCGATAAATATTTTTTATAGTAAAAATAAAAAAATTATAAAAAAATTTCCCCACATTCCATTATTTTTTAAAACATAAATCGTAAAAACTCAGCTAATAATTATTGAAACTGCTTAAAATTTGGTGTACGTACGCAGTGTATCCTAAAAATGCCTAAAAATTGAAAAAAAACAATCGAAATTCCCTATTGTTTAATAATAATTAATTGCAAATTGAGACCCGTCGATAAACATGTTTTTTTAGTTTCGGCAAAGAAAAGTACAGTACAACCTCCATAAGAGTTACCTCTATAAGAGCTCAAATGGCCTTGAAGCGCTCGGAAGCTTCCCCCACTACAAACCCTACTCACGCTGCCTCGAGAATTGGGCACAAAACCTCCACAATAGCTCGCAGCTTAATTTAATTTTTTGCTCATTGAACATGTGTTTTCTAAAATTATTTTTTTAATTTGCAAGTACAAGGCAACTTTATTTTTATAAAACTTTTAAGAAAAAAAAATTAAAATTTCATTTTTAATTAAAATATAATATGAACATACATATTGTAATATGTATGTACGCGACAAACAGTCTATTGTAATATATAATAAATAATCTATATTTAAAAAAATTTTTTTGTCAATTGCACGTGTAAAAACTTAATACATTTATATGTAATCTCAAAAAAGTTGCTTTTACATCGCCGCGCCGGCCGCGAGTTATTGTGGAGGTTGCGTACCCAAACACACACATTTCGCACACACGCGCAACGTCCGAGCTCGACGGCCAGTAGTGGGGGCCCCCTACTTCTTGGAATTCTTACCCCTAACCGCCCGTGGGCGAGCTCTTATGGAGGTTGTACTGTATCGAGGAAACTTTAGACTTGAAAGAACTTTCAGTGAGATATTTGTTCCTCACTATTAAAGTAAGATTTCTGGAAATTTTTAGATCGATTCATTAAAAATTGACGGAAATATCCATTATGTAAGAAAGCACGCGACGCCATCTACGATTGCAAGCGCTTCTCAACGTTCGCTTGTACTCTCGCCGGTACTCGCCTATAAAGGACGCTTTCTTACATAGTGGATATTTCCGTCAATTTTTAATGAATCGGTCTGAAAATTTCCAGAAATCTTACTTTAATAGTGAGGAACAAATGTCTCACTGAAGGTTCTTTCAACTCTAAAGTTTCCTCGATATTTTTCTTTGTCGAAACTAAAAAAACGTGCTTATCGACAGTTCTCAATTTGCAATTAATTAATATTAAACAATAGGCAATTTTGATTGTTGTTTCATTTTGTAGGCATATTTAGGGTTCATGGCGTGC
>CAKNWT010332685.1:3569-16884 GCA_932066315.1 Andricus coriarius
CACCCTAATTTCTATTGATACATCATAATTTTTTTAAAATTTTTTTGATCTTTTTAGAATCCTCTTGAATTACTATTTTTAATGCTTATTATAATTTCAAATTGCAGGTGTTTGTGCATGTAAGTTCCGTAAACTTTGGAAAATTTTAATTGCGGAAGAGAATAATTATTAAGAGAATAATTCTGTTTTGATTCTGTAGGTATTAACATAATCGTTTGTTCAAAACATGGGTTTATTTGAATAAATTATCTCCTACGCATCATCAAATGAGAAGCTTTAATAGTGTGTGTTTTCCGAGCCTCTCTAATGTACCTGCTCATAATTTTTATGTTTTCTCTAGGATTCAAGTTTAAATGTTCGAAAACATAATTGTGAAAAATGTATAATTTTCAAGGACTCGCGTTTGAAAAATTTCATTTTGAAAGATTAACAATTTTTCAATTTTATAATGTGTAGTGTTTCTAGTACTTTCAGAAATATTACATTTTTGCGTTTATTTCGTTTTGTTATTCTTCAGTTTTGGGGGTTTGCAATTTTGAATTCCACAATATGAAGTTAGCTTCTAATTTGATATTGTCAAATTCTGAAAACTCAAGATTCAAAATAATTAATTTTTAGGACTTAAAAACTTGCATATTCTCCAGTTTTTTAGACAATTTTTTAAGCTACTTCCCCAAAATTTTTACAATGTCACTTTTTCGGATTAAGTAGGTCACTTTTTTCACGCCAACTATGCTCTGGTGGTCCTGAGAATGAGAAATTAAAAATGTTAAATCCATTTATGCCATTTATAAAAAAATTTATATTGAAAATGTTAAAAGGTTATCACTATGATTTTTAAATTTCAATGGTTAGGAAAAATAAAAAATAATTTACAAAAAAGTCAGGGAATTTTAAAATTTCAGTGTTGCGGTCAGCCTGGGGTCGATAATGTAACTTTCACGCTATCACTTCCACTTCCTCTTTTTCGGAATTCTTGTTGGTAGTCTTTTTTCTATTTCAATTATGAAAAAAATGAAAAGAATAAAACCAACCAACGTTAAATTAGTTAAAGCGACATTGCAAATGAATGTGAAGAAGTTACATAATCGCTCCTCTTTGTTTAAATTTCAATTTTTCAATACAACTTTTATATAAGGGCCGCCTTTTTGTGATTAAGCTTCCTCAAATGATTTCAAGTCTGTTTGATAAAAATACATGTACATCTCCAAATCCGCGCTATTGAACAAAAATTATTGTGCGCAATTTAATATTGCACGTTCTTTGAGTGTTGGAAAAAGTAAAAATATCAGGAAAACATTTTTGTCTTACAAAATTAGTACTCTACCAAGCATCTGCGTAGTTCACTGTAATATAGGAACAGTAAAAGATTCTATAAAATAAATTTAGGCAAAACTAAATTCATGAATTTTATTTTTATTCTTCTAGAACATTATATCACAAGTTACGAATTACATAAAAAAAAATTTTCATTCAAGATTTTAAAAATATATATATTTAAAATTCAATCATATTTGTCTGTGGGAAACTTCATAGATCAATAATAAATTCTGTTTTATTCTGTAGGGTTTAAAATTATTGTTCATAGAAAACAGGGTTCCATCGAAATTAAATCATTTCTTACTCGTCAGCTAATAAAAAGGGTTTATTTATGTGTGGAGGCGGCTTGGATCTCCAGATTATGTAACAAATTGAAATCCATGCTAATATTAAAACTACGTGAATAAAATTTGTTTGAAACATACATTGCTTGAGTGAAAATCAAAGGCTCTTTCAAGCGATTTTAAATTAATTATACTGTTCACCATTATGGGTTCTCAAAAAATACTTTTTAGTTACTTTTTTAAGATAAAGTCACGATAATCACTTTTTCAAATTAAAATATTACTTAAGTCACTTTTGTTTCAATAATTTATCCCAAGGGCTTAACAATATTGAATTAAGGTTTATACCTATTGCTGAATTTCTATAAATTCTTTTGCAATATTAGAGGTTAATCTGAAAGAGTCAAAGGAATTTTGAATACATTTTAATAATTTGAAGAGATTTCAAATAATTTTAAATATTTTATAATGTTTTTGCAAATTCTAAGGAATTTTCAAGAGAAAATCCAATTTCTCTCACTTTCCTTAGATTTTGGTGAGTTTTTTGGTGAGAAATTATTTAATTCTTGTCACTATTTCAGACTAAATAGGTCCCATTTTGTGATTTTATTAGGATGTGGCAGTATCGAGAATAATAAATTGAATATTTATAAATTTAAATTTAAGATTGTTTTTTAATATTTATAAAAGATTCTCTATAGAGAATGTTTCAATATTAATATTCTTTCTTCAAATGTAATCAATTAAATGTCAGCAACCTTTGTAAAATAATTTCAAATCTGTTCTATAAAAAAACATGGGCATCTCCACATACCCATTTTTGAATAAAAGTGATCACATTAGATTCAATTTCAACAGTTTTTTCACTTACTTACTATTATATACACGAAATAAATTTAAAAAACAATTATTGATGAAACTTAATACTTTATTATATTCTATTACTTACATTCATATTATTTCTAGACACTTGCATACCAAGAAAATACCCATATCCATACTATCTACCCCCCACCGTGTGCAGCCGGATTTTTATTTTGGCGCTCGCATTTGCTGGGATGCTTATCCAAGGGAGAGGAAAACTGCAGAAAACCTTTCCCGAGCACAACCGGTTACCCACAATTAAGAGATTAACTTCTTCATTTTATCATTATACACGTTTTTGAATGTACGTTTGTTTAGCGCCTGGAAAGGTCTAATATTCGACACGTCTCCCTCGGCCAACTTTATTTTCCTGAATTCATTTACCTAAAATAAAAAATACGAACACAAAATACAAGTAGCGAATGAAATATCAAACTTATTTTTATATGTATTTTCAATATATTTGTATAGATACCAATTTGTTGGTAACGTAGACAAAACCATCCTCTAATATTAACCAAGCCACGGATTCTGAGCAAGGTGGATACTCTAATGATCCTTCGTAAAATAGAAATGATGGTGCCTGTTCATCATCGAAAACACTTGCGAAGCGAAACGGGGTTATTTCTGCTGATGAATTTATGGATTGCACCTTATGTATACTTTTTTCCAGGTTGTCAAACAAATGATTAGGATCGATAAAGTCGCTCTGGAATTTAAAGGATGTTTCAATAATATAGGATTTTTCGTGGAGACAAATTTTATTTTTTCTTGTCTCTAATTGTTCTAGAAATATACATTTTCAATTAATGTCCGTCATCTAAAGGTATTTCAAAGGATTTCAAAGATTTTATGTTATTTTTATTTGTTGCAATAAATGGACTTTAATGAATTTGTTTGCAGGAAGTGAGGAATTTCGTAGGGTTTTAAGGATTTGAAGAGATTTTCATTTCTTTTCTTGCAATCAATTTGTAATTTGCCCTGTCATATTTCAATTTATTTTGAACTAAATTCTTTTAAATTCTTTTGAATAACATTATAATAACATTAGTCGCTTTTCGTGAGATTTTGGGTTAAAAATTTGTAATTTTTGTTACCTTTTCAGTTTGAATAGTACACTTTTTTCAAGTAAATTATACTCTGGCAGCCCTTAGAATAATGAATTTAAACATTTAAATTCTTTCATTCCATTTATAAGAGACTTATATTGAACATTTTATAATATTATAATTCTGATCTTCAAATAGTAATCAATAATATGATGTTAATATTTTTTGTCTGCATAGTCTAGAAATCAATATTTTTCAAGGTCTTTGAGATTTGCGTCTGATGCTCTGATATTAATGGTCAGGAGAAATAAACAATTAATCCGGGAAAAGTCAGGAAATTTTGAAACTAAAGTTTCGCGGTCATCGCGGGGTCGATTGTGTAACTTTTTTACTAGGTAATATAGTTTTGTTAATTTCAATCGTGATAACGAGTTAAAAAAACAATCAACATGAAATTCGTGAAAGTTGAAGGTAAAATGAGTGTGAGAAAGTTACATAATCGCACCCTCATTTTCTCTATTTCAGTTCTCGCAATACAATATTTGTGCAGTATTTCATATAAAT
The DNA here is from genome assembly GCA_932066315.1 of Andricus coriarius. Lineage (NCBI taxonomy): Eukaryota > Metazoa > Arthropoda > Insecta > Hymenoptera > Cynipidae > Andricus > Andricus coriarius. The sequence goes on from CAKNWT010332685.1 coordinate 7,651, forward strand.
AACAAATAACCAATCAGCAAAGAAAAATATTGTGACTAATGAATTTGCACATCTCACCTTGAGCTCTGTTTTAAGTATTGCAAGACCGCCTTTTTGTGATTCAGCTTTTTCATATGATTTAAAATCCGTTTTGTAAAAAACCATTTGCATCTCCATATCATGCCTATTGAACAAAAATAATTATATGAAATTTAATATCGAAAATGGTTCCAGTGTTAGCGAAAATAAAAGTATCAAAAGAGCATTTTTCACTTACGAAAACACGACTTGAGCAGGGTCATAATTCGCCGCATCACCATACTTTTTATTCGTGCGTTTCAAATAAAAATTATAGATTTTATATTATTTACTACTTTTGAGGTAATTTCAGTCATAATTAGTAAATTTTCATTAATTTATATTTAGAGATTATTTAAACATTTTCAAACATTTACCTTTTTTTGGGCCCAATGAAAAGTGGTTTTTTCATATACGTAATTACCATGAAGAGGTCCACCAGTAAAACTTGGAGGTTCCCCAGACCAATCGACTTTCATTTCCACTGTATTATATGAAAAGTGAAAACATGTATTACATAAAATGAAGCAGAATTGAATTCATAAATTAAAGTGATTGCTGCTTATTACCAGTGTGACCAGTATTCTTTATGGTCATTTTTGTTGGTAATTTCTTAAAGTTCTTAAATTTGAGTGTTTGATTAATCGTCACAAAATCATTCGTCTCATGTAACTTAATAGTTATGGGGGATTGATTTTTCCCATTACATTTTGGATATTGTTTTCCCCAGTTTTTAGCATCTTTATAACTGAATGAATCTGCAAGAAAAAAATAAGAATTGTGATGCTCTGCAATAAAAAGCAATTATCTAAATTATTACATTTGTTATTTGGATAATTTCTAAAGAATTAATCTTTTAATGTGTATTTATTTTTATTAATTCTTCTGGAAAATTGTATCACAAGTTACAAATTACATCAAAATTTTTCTTTTCTTTAAAAAGAAATTATTAAATATTTTTAAAAGAAGGTTTAAAAATGTCACTTACTCGCTCCCAAAATGATACTGAAAATAACAGTCGCTATCAAGCGTAGGTGGTTCATTTCGAAACTCTGTATCTTCTAAAATAATATAAAGAAATAAATGTTACAACTGTGTTTTTAGATTTGAATTCAAAAACTCACTTTTTTCTTGATTTTCTGGAAGATGCAGCAGTGTAATGAATAAATTGTAAAGTCTGCAGATTGTATGCTAGTATCTTGAAGAAAGAATTTTCTCTTGAAAAGATGACTATATATAGGCCGATATTCTTATCTTCCACATCTTGTTGTCCTAAAGTTTAGCATGCACGTGATTGTGTCGCAAATTTAGTTTTGTACATGTTTTCATATTCGTCGCATTAAAAATTAATAAATAACATCAGTGAATCTTTCACAATCTTGATAAAGCGAATTTCTGCGTAAGCTCTATTTGATAAGATACTTCATACCTTGTTATTTGTTTTTCTTGTAGCTTCTGAAGATCTAAAATTTGTAACTGTTTTATTCTTTAGGGGTTTGTTTGAACAATTTTCAACCTGAAGACCCTTAGTAGTCTTTCTTCGTACATTTTTCTTAAATTACCATTTCCAATTTCCAATCATTTCTTACGCACTAGCAAATAAGAAGCTCTAATAATGCGTGCTTTCGAGCTATGCCAATGTACCTACTCATAATGTTTATGTTTTTTCTAGGATTCAATTTTAACATGTTCCAATGCATTAATATATAAAAGTCTCATTTTCAACTACTCGAGTACGGTATTGTTTAGTTTTAAAAGCTTATAAATTTGAATATATTTTTTTGTAATTTTTCTAATTTTCAGTCGTTAAATTCGCTTAATTATAAATATTAAAATGTGCAATTATTTCTGAAACAAATTTAGATTTTTATACAGTGTCCAATTTAGAACCCCAAAGAACATAATGTGTTTAAATTAGATAAAGATCATCTATAATGTATTTTTAATTATTCTTTTAATTTTAGAATTGACAAATTTCAAATAATTTTAATCTTTAGTATAGGTGATTAGTAATCAGGAGTCTTCTGTGTCATGCATTCCGTTGTATTTACTCGAATTTCGTAATTTTTCTGTGGTATTATTTATCACGTGAATAAACAAAGGCGAAATAGATTAAGTATGTAAACAATTCTGTTTTTCATTTTTAAGTCACGTGCTCTCTTGACAAGTTTCACAATATGAGACTCGGGTTGCTTCATTTGTAGACTAATTAAATAAATACATTTTAGAATTTTATGACAAGAGGACACCATCTGAATTGTAAATTTTATTATTTGAAATTTTTTCAAAAGAATTAATGCTGACAGTCATTGTCTAATCAGACTTAATTATTCCTTGAATGTATATTTATTTACATTCATTATTTCAGAAAATTGCATCACAAATTACAAACTATCTCCATATTCTTACATTTATTCAATAAAATGTGCGCGAGTTTTTGAAATTTATTATCCTATATTAAACATCCTATATTATATTAAACATAATTTTTTGACCTATAAGAATGATTCTTATAAATACTCAAAGATTTGAATTTTTTAATTTGTGCACAAGACAGAAGAACTTATCCGACTAAACTAAAATTTGAAGGGCTTACTACTGCTGGGAAAATACATTTTTTACTGACTATTAGAATCCGCTACACGAAAATAGGATTTTTTCGATCCACTCTATACTGCGTATGTCAACAAAGATCTAGATTTCATATGAAAAAGGTGTGCAGTAACCCCAAAAAGAGAAAAATTATTGTTGCAACCAAAGATGTGATTTTATTACTTACATATTTATACTTTTTAGACTTATGCATATAAAAAACCATATCCTTACTATCTACCTCTGCCGTCAGCAGCTGGATTTTTATTAGAAGCGCTCAATTGGACATGAATACATTTTACTGTACAGTAAGGAAGTTATGGTCATTTGTAATATTTTAAATTTCATGCAGGAATAGAAAAGGCCCCTTGATTCCAAACATTCTGATTAATATATTCGTAATTTTTGTATTTGGGATTCATACATGAGAAAGAAAATATATTTGCAAATTAATCATAAGAAAGCGAAGTTCTCATCAAATAAGCACCATACAAATTTGTATACAAACAGAGTTGAAACACCCAAGATCGAATTCACAGCTAGTTCAATTCATAGATCATTTCAAATCGAAAGCGTTTCAAATTCAGCAGATTTTACTTCGCAATTAAATAATTTAAAATGTATAGGTTTAAAGCTTAACAATTTCTAATTGAATTATTTTAAACGAAATTTCATTAATGATTAAGAATTTTTATTTAGAGGCTTTTAAATATAACTGTTTCAAACTTTATCAATATTTTTCTAGGATGGTAGTTTGAAAGTTTGGAATGGGTAATTCTAAAATGGTCTAATTTTCGAGTTTTGAAGTATTAAATTGTTCAGTCTCAAATGCAACTAAAGTTTGCATCTTTTATAAACGAAAAAGCATTTTTTCAAGTTACTTAAGTAAATTTGTTATTATTTGGTTAACGAAATAATAATTAAATACATGGTTCTATATGGTCTCAAGTATTTTACAGGGTCAAAATTACTCAAAAGTTACTCACGTGCCTTTATTTCGCACGGAAGAATATAAATATTAAAAATTTATTAATATTTGACTGTGGACGACTTCATAAACAGATAATTCTGTTTTTATTCTTTGGGTTTTGAAATAATTGTTTTCCTTCTAACCATGGGTCTATCAGACATGGATTATCTCGTCCACATTAGTAAATAAAAAGCTCTTATGATGTGTATTTTCCACTCTAATGTACCTGTATATGATTTTTATGTTTTCTCTACGATTCCATTCAAAAAGTACAATCGTAATTCTAAAAAATCCTAATTTTCGGGTACTCAAGTATGAAATTGTTCAATTTTAAAAATCATAAGTTTGAAAATATTTTTTTGTAATTCTCTTAATTTTTGATTGTGCAATTCCAATCATCAACAATATGAAAATATGCTCTATTGGGCAATTTGGTATAGTGAAATTCTAAAAACTTACGAAATACAAAATTATTTAATTTTCAGTACTGCGAAAGTCAAATAAAAGGAACTTTAGGACAGTCTTAGATGTTTGAACAATTATTTTAGATTTTAAAACAGTGTCGAATTTTAAATCCCGTAGAATAAAATTTATTCAAAATAGAATTATTTTCTCTTTGATAAGTTATGCATTTTCATTTTGACTTTGGCATAGACAAATTTCAAATTTTTTGATTTTTAGTTTAAACAATTCGAAGCCAGAAGAGTTCTTTTTCATGTTTGCTGTTTTGTTTAATCAAATTTCGTAATTTTTCTGTAGTATTATTTTTAACGTGAATAAACACAGGTGAAGTACATCGAATGTGTAAATAATTCGGTGTGTGTCATTTTCAGATGACGTAGCCTGTTTACAAGATTCATAATATCAACTTTAGGCTTCGTCATTTAAACTCTAATACTTTAATAAACTTGAAAATGAGTAGTCAGAGACTTTTGATCTTTGAATAATCAAAACCATACTCAATTCAATGTGTATTAAAACTGATGAAAAATTCTGCTTAAGCTTTCTTTAAAGGGTCATTGCTACGTGTACCAAAACATCTCCTTAAATGTAAATAATTCAACTTAAAAGTAGCAACAAAGATACTCACTTCAATAAGGGGCACCTTTTTTCTTCTGTGCAATCTCGCGTTATGATCAGCTTTTTTCGAGAAAAATTTATGTTTCTATGCAAAAAGACAAATTCGGTATGAGCGACCTCTAAATATTATTCGATTTTTTTATCCCTCCTGGTGGTTCATTTTTAACCCGAAAGAAACGAAAAGAGCAAAATTTGTCGTTTCTTCATAGATTAATTATGAAATTATTTTACTATTTTGCTATTTTGTTTTATAACTCTTTTTTGCATTTGAAGGTTAAATTTTTAAACTAACAATTGATCTGTTCCATTTTTGGTTGGAAATTAGTGTTTCTTAGTTAAAAATTCAACAGTTTGTTTTATTTATTTATACAGGGTGTCCCAGTACTCAAGGTATATTTTCATATTTTTGAATTCCTCATAAAAAATGGAGTTGAAAATAATAATAAAACTTTGTTGTAAAGTCAATAATTATAGAGTGATTACTAATTAATGATTAACTAATCGAAAGCATGCTTTATATGGATGATAGTCCATGTGTCACTGATGAGGGCGTGTGCGCAAAAATTAGTTTTAAATTTTCAGGAGGTTGTGAATATCAATGGTGCAACTTCACATGGCAACTGAGCGACGAGATATTAAATCTTACAATTATGTTAGAAAATATCTTTTCCTTTAGAATACACGTTGAATTATTTTTACTTCCATCGAGTATTTCTAATTATTTAGCATTCAAACGAATACTTAAAATTCACTTGCGCTCCTTTGAATTATTTTGAAGTTCTTTGAAATTCTTTTGAAACCTTTAAAATACACCATAAGTTACTTTGAATTTGTCCAAGCCTTTTGTACTCTCTGAAATCTTCTCAATTCTCTGAATATTTCTGAATTTTCTGAATTCTTCTCAATTGTCTGAATTCTTTTGAGTTCTCTGAACACTTTCAAATTCACTGAAATTTTTTGAATTCTATGAATTCTTTTGTATTCTCTAAATTCTTTTGAAGTTCTCTAATTTTTTTAAATCTGTGAATGCTTTTGAAGTTTGTGAATTATTTGGCACTCTGTATATTCTTTCGAATTTTCCAAATTCTTTGAATTTTCCTCAATTCTCTGAATTCCTCCTCTATTCTCTAAAAACAACAAATTCATAATAGCTTAGACAGAGTTCAAAAAATTTTAAAACATTTCAGAGAATTCAGAATAAATTAGGGTATTCAAAGAATTTAGAAGAATTCAGAATAATTCAGAGAATTCGGAAGAATTCAGAGAATAGCGGAAGCATTCATAGAATATGGAAGAATTCAAAGAATTAAGAAGAATTTGAAAAACTCAGAAGAATTCACAGAGTGCAAAAAGATTCACAATCGTCAACAGAATTCATAGAATTTGAAAAAAAATTTAGAGAATTGCCAAAGAATTTAGAGAATATAGAATCATTCATAGAATCTAAAAGATTTCAGAGATTTGGAAATATTTCAGAGAACTCAAAAGTATTCAGACAATTGAGAAGAATTTAGAAAATTCAGAAATATTCAGAGAATTGAGTAGATTTCAGTTGAAATGTTATATGTGGTTTTTTGGTAAAAAATTAATTTTTCATGCCAAAATTTAACTTTTTCACGTTTTGTTGAAGAATGATATTTTTCAGTTGAAAATTCATCAATTTGGTTGAAACATCGGTCATTTTGTTGAGGATTCTTCTGTAGAATATGTAAATAATTCCAAATACAGCAGATCCAAGACTGTTATCCCTATCTTTCGACTATTATATATATTTATATTATTAATAATATGATGATATATCATTAATAATATATCAATAAATTTTATATTTACATGATTATAAATTTATTTATCGAATCTTGAAAAATACCCTCGGTGTTGGTTGAAACGTTGAGCATTTCTTTTTAAAAAATAAATCTGTTTTTTACATGTTTTTTGTAAATTTTATTCTGACTTTATATTGACCGTGAGACTGACTATATTAGCGCCAATTTGCTGCAATATTTAGCGGAAATTCTTCTATTGAATTTTTTATGTTTTTCAGTTTAAAAGAAATGAAAGTGATTCTCGTTTGGTGATTTTTTAATTTGTTAGGTTTAAAATTCTAACTTATATTATTTTGAATGCTGCTTCTTTGAACTTTATACAATTTTTTAATTTGATTTCAAAACAGTTTCTAATGTTGAAGCTGGCAGAATCCAATTAAGTAGCCTAATTTGGAGTCCTCAAGTTTGAAAGTGTTCAGTTATGAAAGGTTATAAATTTTAAAATATTTATTTTTAAGTCTCTAAATTTCTAATTTTAAAAAAACAATCTACAAAACTGCATCACAAATCGCAAATTACCTCAAAATGTTTAACTTCCTTTAGAAAAATTTGCAGTTACCACCATCCACAAAATTATTTCTCCTGCAAATTTTAAGAAAGTTCTAACTTGAGCATAATTTCTTTTTCAATTTATAATTCTATACTATTATTCACCTGAGGAAACTGTACCTACAAAAACTTCAACATAATTTTTGATTTAATGAGAATGCTTTTCATAAATTTTTAAAATTTTTAAATTTTAAATTCATACAAAGAACAGCAAATATTATCGAATCAAACAAAGGCTTTAAGGGCATACTGCTGTTGGGCAAATAAAACTCTAACCCACTATCAGAATCAGCTACTCGGTAAATAATAATTTTATTTTGAACTAGATGTTCACTAGGGGGTGTATACTAGCAATATCTTAAAGAAAAAAATTATTGAAGCAACCAAAGACTTTATTTTATTACTTATATGAACATTTTTGTTAGAAATTTGGATATAAAAAACTCAATAGTTGGAAAACCATTTGCGTCAGTTGTCTCTGAAATTATAGGAGATTAATACTTTCCATTGCATTGTGAATATTTTTTGCCCCAGTTTTTAGCATCTTTATAACTGAATGCATCTGCAAAAAACAGATTTTATAAAGCTTTATCGCAAGAAGCCATTAACTAAATTGTAACGTTTGTTATTTGGATGATCCTTACAGACTAATTGCTGCTTATTGTTTATTGATTTAACATATGATCTTTCTTATGTCAATATATGTTCATTATATTTTCTAGGAAATTACATCATCACAAATAAGAAAGAATTATACTAACATTTTTTTATTCTATACCAAGAATGATAAAATGTACTTAAAAACATTTTCAAAATTTAACTTACTTGCTCGTAAAATGAGACTGAAAAGAATAGTCGCTATCAGGTGTTGCTGGATCATTGTAAGATCTGGCCTATTCTAAGTCCATATTAAGAAAAATTATTAAAAATGCATTTTTAATTTATAATTTAAACTGTTACTTGTGTCTTGCTTCGCTTGAAGATACAGCGGTGAGATAAATAAGTTGTGAAGTCTACCAATCGAATACTGGTACCAGGAAAGAAGAATTTGCTCTTGAAAAAACGACTTTAAATATGTCGAGAGTGTTGTGACTCTTATCTTGTTTTTTTTTTTAAAGTTAAGATTGACTTCACCCTCACGTTCTTCGTGGAAGAATCTTTCTACTGTGTATGTTTTTCAATGAAAAGTTGCTGTTTTTAGTGCCTAAATAATGTCAAATTGAAAGCTTTTATAAATGTATGTTCTTCAAACTTCAAAACATTTTTATTGAAGATTTTGAAAATATAGCTATTTAAAATGTATTACATTATACTGAACTATCGATGACTTCATAAAAGAATAAATCTGTTTTTTCTCACGCAGATTTAAAAATAATTGTGATTTGAAAACATGAGTCTCCGGCCAAAATAAAAAGGTGGGCACCGCAAAAAAAAAAAGGAGTAAGCGCCAACATTTGTCACAGCAAAAGTTCCAACAAAAAGATTTAAACCACTTCATTGAGGACTTAAGACGCTACGAAAACCTTTTTTTGTAGGCGCTTGGCACCTGCTTTGACCAATTTTCTTTATGGTTTTCAATTTGAAAGAAACGAAAGTAATTCTCGTCTGGAGATTTTGTAATTTTTGACACTTCAAATTCTAACTTATTAAATATTAAAGGCTACTTCTTTGAAATTTTTACAATTTTCTATATTTGATTTCAAAACAGTGTCTTATTTTGAACTTCTCGTGATGTAACCTATTAAAATTAAATAGGCCTCCTTTGTTATCAATTATAAATGACCAATTTGACTTTAAAAATGGTAAATTTCAAATGCCTAAATTTTTAGTATAGATGATTTGAAAATTAAAGTTCTCTGTGTCATGACTTGCTGTTGTGTTTAATCAAATATCATGCATTTTTTCTAGATTTTTAGTGGTCATCCTGAAATAATTTAAAATACACATTTTTTCGTTATTTTTTCGTATACGAAGCTGACCATTTTTTATGAACTTCACAGATTTAATGTTAATATTATTTCAAAAAATAATAATCTAAAAATATTTTCGCAGTGAATAATAAAATGAAAATTTATTTTTGTGCATACTTTCAAGAAATGTAGATTTTAAACGTGGTTTCTGACACATAAACTTCATAATTATACATATATTAATAAAGTC
>CAKNWT010332686.1:4549-17542 GCA_932066315.1 Andricus coriarius
GCTGTGAGTTGTTAGTTCTGAGTTGTTATTTGTGATTAGTGAGTTGTGATTTGTGATTTGTGAGTTTGAGTTGTGAGTTGTCGTAATTGTTATTTGTGAGTTATGAGTTTAAGTTGCGAGTTGTTATTTGTGATTGGTGAGTTTCAGTTGTGAGTTGTTATTTGTGCGTTGTGAGTTGCTGGTTCTGAGTTTTTAGTTGTGAGTTGTTATTTGTGCGTTGTGCTTCGTGAATTGTGAGTTCTGAGTTTTTAGTTGTGAGTTGTGAGTTGTTACTTGTCAGTTGTTATTTGTGAGTTGTGATTTGAAAATTTTGATTCATGAGTTGTTATTTGTGAGTTGTGATTTGTGAGTTGCGAGTTATGAGTTGTGAGTTAGAAGTTCCCCTCACTTCTTTTAAACAACAGAAATTTCTTTGAGACAAAAGAAAATTCTTTGAAACAAAAGAAATTTCTTGAAATCAACAAAAATTTTGTTTGTCTGAGAGCTTTTACTTGCTGTTTTCAGTTGGTTAAATATTAATAAAGATTCTGAATTTTCTGGACGATCAATTTTATAAATCAGAATTTCCAAATATATGAGTAATATAATTTCTTGATCAAATTTATTTCTAAATGTTTCTAAAAACTATTGATGAAGGAGAAAATTTTAATTGTAAATGACTTTTTAATATTGGATCTTGACAATAATTTATTTTAAAAAAATTTTTTTAAAATTAGATTTGAAGGTTTTGAATAATTGTCGATGATTTGAGGAAGTAATTTATTAAAGATTTAAAAAAAAATTTTATTGATTCAGGTTGTTTTTTAAAGATTAATTTCAAGATTTAAAAATGTCGAAAAAGAATCTGGAAGATTTTAAGAAATTTTTTTTAATTTTCAGGATTTTTAAGATTTTTAGGAAAACTTTGGATTCCTTCAAAAGATATTCAGAAGATTAAAAATATTCCAAAACAATTCAAATCTTACGAAGAATTGAAAAGATCAAATCAAAAAGTTTATTTTTTAACATTTTAACATTAAAAAAAAAGATTTCCAAAAATGTCGAATATTTTTCAAAGAATTTTTTCAATTTTTTAGAAAATTTCCAAAGATTTCAAAAAATTTTGAAAAATTTACAGAAATATCGTAAAATAATCTGGAAGATCTAAAGACCGCATTTTTTTATTCGGAAAAAAAGAATGCTCCAGAGAAAATTCGAGTCAGTTTGAAATTGATTAATTAATTTAATTATTCATAAATTTTTGAATTTTCGAAGGGATTAAATATATTTTATACCTTTGAAAAGTTTTAAAAAACTTATCAAATATATTTTTTTTTATAAAAGTCCTAAATATTTTTTAACCTTATTCAAATTTCTCTTAAAACTTTGTAAAATCCTGTGAAATATAAAAAAATATCTAGACACTTTTTCGACATATCTAAAATCTTTAAAAACCTTTTTAACTTTTTTTAAGAATCTTAGGAAAATTATATTTATATAACTTTCAAATCAGATAAACTCAAATCATAAATAGATATTCGAAACTAAAATATTCCTTTTTGGATGAAAATTCAACTAGTTTGTTAAATTTTTTCTGGTGAATTCAACTCTTTTATATTTAAAATTCAACTAATTGTTTCGAAATTGATCTATTTTGTTGAAAATTCATTTTTTTTGTGGAGAATTAATCTTCTTGTTTGAAAATTGATCTTTTTGCTTAAAAATTCAACAATTCTGAACAATTTCTATTATGATAGTCAAAAATAAATTTAAATTTGAAAAAAATTTAAAAGTTGAAACAAAATGTAGTTTTTTGAAGAATTTGATAGAAAATTGAGAAGCGTTTTAAGAATTTCGAAAGGTTTCAAAAAAATGAAAAATAAGTTCTAATGAATCCTGAGAAAACTAAAAATAATCTTTTTATTTTGTTTTAAAATTTTCAAAATTTTCAATAAAAATATGGAATTTTTTAAGGCAATTTTTTTTATCTGTTAGTTTTAAAAAAATATTTAAAAAATTGGAATCATTTTAAAAGATATTCGGAAGATTTAGAAGTTTCGAAAAGATTCACAAATAATTTAGCCAAATGTTCTAAAAACTTGAAACAAAATTTAGATTTTTCAAGATTTAAAAGAAAAAGCTTTTCAAGAATTTCGAAAGGTTTGAAAAAAAAAATCTAGTTAATATTCCCTGAAAACTTTTGCATGATTTTTATTTTGTAATGTTAATTTTCAAAGAAAATTGGAATGACAGACGTTAAAAACAATTAAAATTTTGATTTATTCTAAATTTAGTTTTTTAAATTTGAATAAACAATTCTTATTTTCCTTGTTATTTTTATAAAAATTATTATTATTCTTATGTTCTTCCAGGGCTCTTTCATCAATATGTTATTCAAAGTGGAAGTGCATTAGCTCCTTGGGCCTATCGAAAGAGGACCCCCTTTACACCTTTTCTAAATGATGTTGCTAAAAAAGTCAACTGTCCAATCAGCACCTCTGAAGATTTTATAAATTGTTTACGAAAAACAAGCGCTAATAAATTGGTGAACGCAGCCGAATATTCGAAAGACAATTTCCCCATATTAAAGTGGGCACCAACAGATGAATTAGAATCTGATGAATCATTCTTAACAGACAGTCCTCAAAATTTAATAGCTCAAAATAAAATAAAAGATTACCCATTTCTAAGTGGTACTGTTGCAGATGAAGGACTTTTAGTAACTTTGAGTGAGTCTAATCTCCAAAAAACTTACGAAAAAAGATTATAACGATATACGAGGTCTGTCCGGAAAGTATCCGACCTTGAGCTCTAACTTTGTACCTAATTGTGCTATTGTCAAAAAGAGGTATATACTATTTAGGGGAGACCTCTGAAAGGCCCCTAACTGAGACGGATCAACTGATTTCCGGTCAGGTGCTCTTTCCAATTGAGCTACAGAGGGATCAGAGATAGATACTAATTTTCTGATGTACGCTGATTTTAGCAAGATGTTACAGAATATTCAAGTAGGAATCTGTATTATCATCAGAGATGGTAATTCTTCAATCAGTTGCGAAAATCGACCACACATACTGTGGAACGAAAATCTACGATATCGATCAGACTTAAATTCTTCTAATACAGACAAATTATTTCGTTTTTCTCAGACTAGATGGAGATACAAATTACAATTCATTTAAATTTAAATTTTTATCAGAAAAAAAGATCGCTCTCCTCTCACTCTACTGGTATCGAACACCAGATCAACTGATTTCCGGTCAGGTGCTCTTTCCAATTGAGCTACAGAGGGATCAGAGATAGATACTAATTTTCTGATATACGCTTATTTTAGCCAGGTGTTACACAATATTCAAGTAGGAATCTGTATTATCATCAGAGATGGTAATTCTTCAATCAGTTGAGAAAATCGACCACACATACTGTGGAACGAAAATCTACGATATCGATCAGACTTAAATTCTTCTAATACAGACAAATTATTTCGTCTTTCTCAGACTAGATGGAGATACAAATTACAATTCATTTCAATTTAAATTTTTATCAGCAAAAAAGATCGCTCTCCTCTCACTCTACTGGGATTCGAACACCAGATCAACTGATTTCCGGTCAGGTGCTCTTTCCAATTGAGCTACAGAGGTATCAGAGATAGATACTAATTTTCTGATATACGCTAATTTTAGCAAGGTGTTACACAATATTCAAGTAGGAATCTGTATTATCATCACAGATGGTAATTCTTCAATCAGTTGAGAAAATCGACCACACATACTGTGGAATGAAAATCTACAATATCGATCAAAGTTAAATTCTTCTAATACAGACAAATTATTTCGTCTTTCTCAGACTAGATGGAGATACAAATTAAAATTCATTTAAATTTAAATTTTTATCAGAAAAAAAGATCGCTCTCCTCTCACTCTACTGGGATTCGAACACCAGATCAACTAACTTCCGGCCAGGTGCTCATTCCAATTGAGCTACAGAGGGATCAGAGATAGATACTAATTTTCTGATATACGCTAATTTTAGCAAGGTGTTATACAATATTCAAGTCGGAATCTGTATTATCATTTCAAAAAACGCACTTGCTCGTTCATCGCATCTTATTCAGCAATCTCTGGTGAAACGTGACCTCACACAACCTGAGCAGCCCCCATACAGTTCTGACCTGGCTCCCCATGATTTCTGGCTGTTTCCCAAAAAGTACACCACAAGGTCGGATACTTTTCGGACAGACCTCGTATGCCTATGATAATGTTCCTATCATGAATTCTCTAGAATTTTTTCGCGATTTTTCGAAATTCATCATAGAAAATCATTATATAGAAAATGATTATATGATAATCATCGTTGGAATAAATAATACAAAATAATTGAAGGAATTAATGTGAAAAAAAGCCAAAATATAAATAAACGATTTATTTTACAGCACTTATCTCATATGGAGGAACAAAAAATAGAAATTTTGCACAAATAAAATAAACACAGCAATAATCTGTGAATTCCCTTAATAAATTTCAAATCGTTTGAAATTTGATTGAAATCCCTTGACACCTTTGTAAATATTTTTTAATTCATTAAAATCCTTGAAATCTGTTAAAATCCGTAGAAATCGTTCAAAATATTTTAACCGCGTTTGAATCCCTTCAAAATCTTTGATGTAGATAAAAATCTGTATAAGTCATTAAAAATCACTTGAAAATAACATAAACTAAATTTATTTGATAAAGTTATTTTGAAATCCCTTGAAATTTTGTCAAATATCCTAAAATCTTTTAAATACTTGAAGTTCCTATAAAATTCATCAAATCTTATGACAATCTATAAAATTTCTTGAAATCTTGAAGATCCTACAAAATTCGTTGACATCCATCGAACCTTTTGAAATTTTCTGAAATTCTTGGCAAGATTTTAAAATAACTCAAAGTCTTCAAAACCCTTTGAAATTTAATAATTCATATCTAAAAAGTTTTGAAAAATGTAGAAAATCGTTGAAATAAAATTTTATTTATTCCCCAAAACTTTTCTGAAAATTCGTTGAAATCCCCTAAATCATTTGAATCTTGTGAAAGTCCGTCAAATATCTTAAAATCTCACGAAATCCTTAAAATTCTTTTTAATTCCTTTTTCTATAATTTAGTTCGCTAGAATGTCTGGAAATCCTCTAAATTCCGTTGAAAAGCCATAGCATTTGAGGAAATTTCTCAAAAACTCTTGGATTCCTTTAGAATACCTTAAAATCTCCTGATATTTTTGGAAATGTTTGAAATCGTCTAAAATCCCGTAAAACGTTTTTAAATGTGCAAAAATTCCTTGAAAATTGTGGAAATAATTTTCAATCCCTTGATACCTGTTCAAATCCCTTAAAATTAGTGGGAATGTTTGGAAATCCTGTACATTTCGTTAGAAAGCCATAAAATTCATGGAAATTTTTCAAAAACTCTTAAAATGCCTTACAATCCCTTAAAATCCACTGGTATTTTTGGAAATCTTTACAATCCTCTAAAATCCTTTAAACTTTTCGAAATCTTACGAAATTCCCTAAAATAGGTTCAAATCCCTTAAATTTAGTAGAAATGTTTAAAAATGCGTAGAAATCTTTTAAAATCTCAAAAAATCTCTATAAAAGCCTTCAAGTCCGCGGTAGTCTCTCGAGATCCGTTGAAATCGTTTAGAATCCCTAAAAGTCCCCTGGTATTTTTGGAAATCTTTGAAATCGTCTAAAATCCCCTGAAACGTTTTTATTGTTGCCAGGATCTATTCCAGAAATAATGTTCAGGATAATGCACAATGTGAGGGCCACAAAAAGTTCCTTTTATTGTAAAACGTAGAATCAAACTACATGTCGCTACGAAAGGATTTGCAAGCCAGAAAACAACTGACTAATTGATCACATGACCAAAAATATGATAACTTAGGAACCAGACATCAGCACATTTTTTACTTTTTTGGTGATTTTGTCCAGATAACCCTTTGGTTAAAACATCAGCGATCATCTCTGTTGTTTGCAGGTACTCCAAGTTGATAACTCCACTTTTGAAGATTTCTCGTACGAAATGATGTCTCACATCAATATGTTAGATCCTGTTGTGAAACACTTGACTTTGAGCAAGCTTTAGTACTTCTTGATTATCATTGTAGATCTTTACTGACTTTGGTACCTGTAGACCTAATTCAACCAGAAATCTTTTCAGTTATACGGCTTCTTTCACAGCTTCTGCTAAGCCCATATACTTAGCCTTTGTGCTTTAAAGAGCCACAGTCCTTTGCTTTTTTGCCTCCCAAGAAATAGCTGCGTCTCCAAACATCCATACAGTTAGCCCAGTCAGCGTCTATAAAATCAGTCAGAGGAGATCCTGTTTTCTGCTACATCAAGCTGAGATTCGATGTTCCATGTAAACACCGAAGAGCTCGTTTTGCTGCAGCCCAATGGTCTTTTCGGTAGCAATTGTTAAATTGATTAAGCCAATTTAATGTTTGATTTGATTCTCAGGTTTACTCAATTTCTTCCCAAGCTGATACGCGTGGAAACTGATTTACAATCCTTCATGTCGAATTTTCTTAGAATTTCTTCGGCATGAATATTCTGCTAGATTTCGATGGTGTTTTCAGTTTCATTGAACTCCATACCCAAACTGCGCTTTACTTTACCCACATCCTTCACATCAAAACTTCCTTTTAGTTCTTCCTTGAACCCAATAAGCTAATCCTCATTTCCTGATAGTATAAGCATATCATCTACATAAACAGCTACAATGAAACAATCTGCTCCTCTTCTTGCTACATGAACGGACGAATCAGCATTTGTTTGCCATTGTCTACTAGCTTGGTTGAGTCTCTATACAGCTTTTCTTAACAAACTAACTTTAATTTCTTCTTTAATTTGATCTAACATCTTCGAAGCATCTTCTTCTTTCTTGATGTTTTCGATTTCTTGTTTTTCTTCCTTAGCGATTTTCGGCAGAATTTCTTCTAATAATTCTCGTAACTCCATTTACAACTCCTCTTTAATATCGCCGTTGAGAAAAGACGTTGTGACGTCCATCCGATGCACGGTTAGTTCATTTTTCACGGTCAATGCCATCAATAGTCTAATTGAACCCAATCTAGCTACTGGACCAAAAGTTTCATTAAAGTCAACACCGGGTCGTTGAGCGTATCCTTTCGCGACTGAATGTGCTTTTCCTCTTTCGATTGTTCCGTCATTTCTGTACTTATTAACAATTACCACTCTACATCCGATAATATTTTTATCTTCTGAACAATCTTTTGATTCCCAGGTTCCATTCTTGATCAGCGCGCTGAATTCATCCTGAATTGCCCTTCGCCATTCATCTGCATTACATGCAGACAGCGCTTCCTTGACCGTTATCTCAGCAATGTTGGCGTAGTTTGCAGCCTCTGCAATTACACCTACCTGGTTTCTTTTCCATAAGGTGATCTTCCATCCAAATTCCTAGAAGGACACCTATTCCGAACGTGATTCGTTGCCACGATGGCATCAGCTCAGAGAGATCGTGGGAGATTACATTCCATCATCATACACCTTGCTGTCTCAACAAGGCCATTCCTCGTGATACTAATCAAATTCTTTCAAACAATACTCTTTTCCACTGTCCGAATGCACGATTTAATTTTTCTCTCGGTTTGATTTTCCGCGACAGTTTTAAAACTTTTAAAAGCTTCCACGATGTCGCTCATGCCCCACTGAGAGACTGATTACGCATCGGATCACAAATGTGAGAATGCACAATTGCAAGAACTTTTGTGTTACGTGACGATTTTTTCAGAAACGGAATTCTAACAAACTTTCCCTTTAAACACGGCTCACACACTGGCAGTTGATCCTTCGTGTTAAATTCAACCCCAAGTACCTTTCGCTAACTCACGATATATTTGAGACATTTTTCGTTCAAATGTCCCAGTCTCTTGTGCCACGTTTCGATTTTCGCTGTCACCTGATCCTCACATAAAACACTCGCGACTTCAGAATTTTCACGACCGTAGTATAATCCACTTACACGATCAGCAATCATCTTAACGTCTTCATCTTCGTCGCGAGTTACTCGAACCACTGCACGATCTTTTCGAAAAATCACTTCGTATCCTCTATCTGTGATGTTCCCTACAGATATCAAATACATCCGCAGATCCAGAACATGCAGAGTATCTTCAAGACTGAGGAGGTAAGGGTTGGCACAATAGTACCCTTGACAATAGTACCTTAGTCGAGGCATGACTAGCCAAATTCAACTTTTCCCCATCACACTGACTTTTGTGTACAAACCTTGCTTCATCATTAGTCATGTGCGGCGTGTAACCACTATCAAGGCACCAACGATTGTTTTGCTGCACAGCTCTGCATTTAGAGCATTTTCGTGTTGGAGAGTTGCAAGGAAACACATTTCTTCTGCCACACTAGCCTTCTGTAACGTTCGATCAATTTCTTCGTCACAGTCCACAGATTTATGCCCTTTCTTGTTACATTGATGATACTTATAAGGAAACTACTCTTCTTAGCACTTTCATTTTCCCTTCTGGCACCTCCTGGCTTTCCTGCAAGCTTCTCCTCCTTTTGGTTGCTCTTTCCACTTGATCGAATAAACATGGCCTCCGAGGTTCCATCGCGGATTTTCGACTGACGTGCATCACTTTCTTCCATTGTTAATAATTTGTTTCATGCTATTGTTCCTCCTTTGATTGACCTTCAGGTCTCATTGATCATAACATGGTTTCCGCCCAATGCTTATTCTCCTTAAAGTTTTCCCTCCGTTTTTGAGTTTCGGGCGGTACCTTTCGTTGGAGCGGGAACTCAGGTAGTAGCGTGAGGCTTCTTTTGTTGAGCAGGCTCGAACCCTTTTTCTACTCAGTCCTGTTTCAATCACGGTGTAGGCTAGTGTAGCCATTTCGGTTGTTGCAATGATTTAAAATCAATTATGCTTCTTCTAGACAATTCAGGCATTTGAGTCATTTAAATTCAAAGCCAGTGTTTCTTTAATTTTCGATTACTTGTTCAGTGATTCCCGAATCGATCGTCTTCTAGTGTTGTGGGAAGTGACGAGTCGGATGGCGTATTACTTCCGGTCGCGTCGGGATCAATCGTTCGGTGAACGATCGTGGTCGTAGCTTCCGGAAGCTACATTTTTGCCAATCTTCTGAAACAACCAAAAACCTTTTTTGGGCACAAAAGGAGTGCTTTATTGGATAGGCTCGGGGACTCGTATCCCAGATTAAATCGATGAAAGTTATTCAGAAGTGAATAATAACGGTGATAAATTGTCTTGTTCTTTTACGTCGACTTTAACATGACCGAACATGATTCCTTCGCTACCCCACGCCAGTCCGTCATTAATTCAAAACATCCATAATTTTAACTTTCAGCGTTTCAGGATCTGGAAGCTCGTCACGCGACTCTATCGCACATCGGAAATTCTCATATGAGGAGGGAAGACTGTAGAGCAACATTATAGGCAACAGATCTTCATTAATCTCTACTTCCATCTCTTGAAGTTTGTCAACTTTCTCATATGTTCCCGCACATCATAATTTTCCGTCACTTTCTGAAGCGTCAGTTGCTTTAACAGCGTTACCTTTCTCGCTGGACCACTCGATTGATATATGGAATGCAATTTTATCCATATTTCATTTGAAGATGTATAGTTTTTGATTTGCTTTAACTCAGACTGGCTTATAGCCAAAATCAAGTCTGAACGCGCTTTTCTATCCGCAACGTCCCAGGCCAGTGATCCCAACTTTGGCATGTAGACTTACTGCGCTTGCGCTAGGACGCTCAAGAGGAAAACGACGCGACAAACCGTTACCATGGCAATAATATGCCGCGTCGTGTTCCTCTTACGCATAACTAGCACAAGCGCAGTACCTCCACATGCCAAAGTTGAGTTTCAATTCGCATCGAATGCGTGGAACTCATTATTCTTCTGAGGTTAAGTCACACACGCTTACCCTCGAACACGAACAACACTTCGAACACGTTTTACTAATTATTCACCACCGCGAGACCTGGGCCCATAACCTATTGTTGTCAGGATCTATGCTAGGAAGAATGTTCACGATAATGCACAATGTCAGGTTCACGAGAAGTTCCTTTTATTGTAAAACGTAGAATCAAACTACATGGCGCTACGAAAAGATTTGCAAGCCAGAAAACAACTGACTGATTGATCACATGAATAAAAATATGAAAACTTAAGAACCAGATATCAGCACTTCCCAATCATGCCTTATGCTTGTTAATTGGAGCATTTTACAAAATCCTTAACAGTTTTTAAATGTTAAGAAATTCCTTGAAATATGTGGAAATAATTTAAATTCCCTTGAAACCTGTTCAAATCCCTTAAAATTAGTGGGCATGTTTGGAAATCCTGCAAATTTTGTTGAAAAGCCTTGAAATTCGTGGAAACTTCTCAAAACGATTAATCACCATTATAATCACTTTGAATCCCGTACAATCCCCTGATATGTTTTAAAATCTTTGAAATCCTCTAAAATCCCTTACAATTTGTCGAAATTTTACGAAATTCCTTTAAATCTGTGGAAATATTTTTAAATCACTTAAAATGTTTTGATATCCCTTAAAATAATGTTTGGAAATGTTTGGAAACCCATAGAAATCTTTTTAAATCCCTTAAAATCTTTTTGAAATCTGCGAAAGTCTCTCGAGATCTGTTGAGATCCTTTTGAGTTCCTTGAAATCCCCTGATATGTTTGGAAATCTTTGAAATCCTGTAAAATGTTTAGAACTTTTACAAAATTCCTTGATATCCGTGGAAATGTAGTAAAATCTCTTGAAAAACCTGGAAATCTCTTAAAATTAATGAAAATGTTTGGAAATCCGCAAAAATCTTTTAAAATCCCATAATATCCTTTAAAAAGTCTTAAAACCCGTAAGTCTCTCAAGATCCATTGAAATCCTTTTGGATTCCATAAAAATGTGTTGAAATCTTTTGAATTCTTTAAAATCCACTGAAATGTTTGGAAATCCTTAGAATTCTCTGGAATCCCTTAAAATGTTTCGAAATCTTACGAAATTTCTTGAAATCTGTGAAATTCTAAAACCTCTATAAAAATTTTGAAGTCTCATAAAATTAATGTAAAATGTTTGAAAATCTGAAAAAATCTCTTAAAATCCCATAAAATCCTTTAAAGAGTCTTAAAAATCGTAAAAGTCTCTCAAAATCTGTTGTATCACTTTGAATCCCTTTAAATCTCCTGATATGTTTCGAAATCTTTGAAATCCTTTAAAAACCCCTCAACTAATTCGAAATCTTAGGAACTTTCTTGAATTCTGTTGAAAATCCTTAAAATTAGCGGAAATGTTTAGAAATTTACAGAAATCTCCTAAATTTTCTATAAAATTGTTTAAAAACGGCAAAAGTCTCTCGAGATCCATTGAAACCTTTTGAATCCCTCAAAATCCCCTGGCACGTTTGGAAATCTTTAAAATCCTTTAAAATGCCTGGAATTGTTTCGAAATTTTAATAAATTCCTTGAAATCCGTGAAAAATTTGTTAAATCTCTTGAAAGCCGTTCAAATCCCTTAAAATTAGTAGAAACATTTTAAATACGTAGAAATCTCTTAAAATCCCACTAAATCATTTTAAAGGCCTTAAATTCCGCAGAAGTTCTTCGAAATTCGTTGAAATCCCTTAATTTGAAATCCACAAAAATATATTAAAATTCCATACAATCTTTTTCCTTATCATCCCCGATATGTTCGACACCTTTAAATTATTTGAAATTCCATTTATGAAATCTGACGAATTCCCTCAAATTCCTTTAAATCCATTCAAATCCGTTGAGTTAAGTGAAATTCTTTAAAAGAAATTGCAATCTGATGTTAAATGAATAAATAAATCATTGGTTTGTGGCTTCTCAATTTTTTTTATCAATACTTTCAACATTTCCACATTACTCATTTCTATTCTGCTTTTCCTGTAATGATTTTTCTTGAATCGCGAGAAAATAAGAATTTCATTGCACAAAAATATGTGTAGGCCTATAATATTTTCTCGTAAGATATTGGAGGACTTATAAACATTAAAATTGTTAATGGACCACATCGTTTTGTAATAAAAATTATTCCAGTGCATTATATAAATAAGACATCTGATTCAATTAACCATCTTGTGGAAAGATGTATTAATTACACTTCATATCACTACGAAAAGCCTGATAGTATACCAAAATTTAGAAAAATAATACAGAAGCAATATTTTAATGAATCAATTGATTCTCTTTCCAAAGAGAAGGTATTTCGATTTGAAATTTTTTAAAGTTTATTAAATTAACCCATGTGGAAATTGGTCCAGCTTAGCCCAACTGATAATTTGGCGCCATTGGGCCCCAACTGGACAGTTTAGTTAACAAAAAGTTAAATTAATCAACAGATTATTTTAAACAATATGAGTTTACGTAAAAAAATCCCACTTGAATCATGAAACTTTTTCAATTATTCCAAAATCTTGCGCCCATATTTCATTTATTTAAATTAAAATAATTCTCACACGATAACCACACATGGTAAATGAATTATTTACGAATTACTTATTCATTATATTTTCTGGGAAAATGTTAAACTACAATAATTTGGTAAAGAAATATTGTTTTCTTTTATCCTTAAAAAGAACTTTCGTCTATGAAATTTTGTTCATACACTACAATTTTTCTCTTAACATTACAGTAAGTTTATAAGATATTTTACATATTATGTTTGCTAATACTCAAAATTAAAATAATCAAACTGTTTTCAAATTAGATATAAGCTCTAAATTAAAATCGAAAATTTCTAAAAGCAATTTCTACAAAATTTTTTCAACTTAGCATTTTGTAATTTTGAAAATCCCGCCAGTATTGGTTAACGTGTGCGGCTGCGCAAGCCACAACGCCGCAAGCGGGCCCCGCCTGCACTTAAGCAGTCGCGCACGCCATTTTTTATTGTAGTCGAGTCCGCTTAAGCTTTCGTAAAATCAGGTTATTTTTACAAATTTCATT
>CAKNWT010332687.1:0-14094 GCA_932066315.1 Andricus coriarius
TTATCGTGCCTACACGATACTGCAGACAGACGGACAGACAGACACCTTCGTAAAAATCGTTATTTCTGACTCAGGGGACCTCAAAACGTTGACATTTTAGTGAATGCGCGAAAGTCATTTTGCACCTAAAACCAATACCTTCTGATTAGGATGAGACATTTTCGTTGTAAATTATCTAATCAACAGGAACCTGGGACAGAAAAAAGGAAAACTGGTTGAACTTTTCGTAGATTTTAAGGCAGCTTTCGACTCGGTGAATAGGAAAGTTTTGTGGAAGGCAATAAAAGAAACGAAGAGCTGATTGAGAGGATAAAAGAGGTCTTTACGGAGACGAAGACAGGGTGCGGATCGGGGAACAGAAAGCAGATGAGTTCTGGACAGGGAGGGGTCTCAGACAAGGATGCCCGCTAAGTCCGTTGTTGTTTAGCATATTGTTAGCAGACCTAGAAGAGAAAATGGAAAAGAAATGTAAAGGGGGTACAGTTCTATGAAATAAAAGAATATACTCGTTAGTGTAAGCAGACGATGTGGTGCTTCTGGCAGATAATGAAAGTGAAACGAGCTTGCTAATGAAGGAATTCGAAGAGTATGTGAGGGAGAAACACCTGACAATAATTATGACGAAGACAAAGATAGTATGTTTCAGGAAGAGAAAGAATGAAGTAAAGTATGGATGGAGGATAAATGGGGAAATGACGGAAATGGTGGAGGAATTTTGTTATTCAGGATTCTGGTTCGAAGCGGGTGGTGGAAATGATATTCAGGTGAAAAAAAGGATGGAAAGTGCAAGTAAGGTGAAGTGTCAAGTGTGGTGGATTGGAAAAAGAATATTCAAAGAGGACTGGAAGATGAGAGTTATGGCTGTTTGATTCACTGGTATGGTCAGTGATGTGTTATGGATTGGAAAGGAGGGTGCCGATTTTGGGCCTAATGTGTCCATCTTAGAGAAGCGGATTGCCACATGTTTTTTAAAATACGCTGATTCCAAATATGTTCTTAGTTTTACTGTTAATTAAGCCGTTTCAGAGATAAAGAGAAAAATAGTTATAACTCGCCCACAGGCTCTATCGCACAAGCCTCTGCACAATATCGAGAAATAATAAAACCACCCAATGAAAATATTTCGCTGGTACCAGTTTTGCAAGATTACTCTGATGAAGACGAATAAAATGGTAAGTCTATCAAAACTTTGATACACGGCAAGGCTCATTCATAAGATGAGAAAACACTGATGTTTCATAGACGGCAAGGCTCATTCATAAGATGAGAAAATGCTGATCTGATGACTGGTGAGCCTGTATATATGTACAGGAATAATCCAGGTCTATAATTTTCCAGGAATTCCTCCTTAGGATGAGGACAACGAAGCCAAACAAAGGACAGATGAGAAGAGAAATGATGTAAGAAACAAAATGGCGGCCGGAGGTGACACAGGGACAAAGGTGGACGGAAAGAAACTAGAGGTTCTAGGATCAGATCCTACAACGCTTGATACCCGTCAGATTAATTTACATTCTGATATTGTGTCCAGATGGGAATTTTGGCTCACCACAGGTCTTAAGTCAGATGCTAAACAGGAACCGCTTTTATCTGAATTCAGAAAGAATGACAGTAGATCTACCTTGGAAAAAAATGCGAACCACTGATAACATTAATAGATTTCTTCTTAAGAAAAAAGTTTTGTACAATACGAGAGTTTGCTCAACTAATAGGAACTTTAGTCTCAAGTTGTCCAGCTGTACCTTATGGAATGGGATATACCAAAAGTTTCGAAAGGGCGAAATATTAAGCTCTTATATTGGCTAATGGGAACTATAAGAACCGTATGTCGGTGCCAGCCTCCTTACATAACGATTTGAATTGGTGGAAAGCAAAAGTGCGTTCTTCCGAAAGTCCAATACGACCGTTTTTATTTCAGAAAGAGATATTTTCTGATGCATGTATGTCCGGTTGAGGTGCTTTTTGCAACGGCGAATCAGCTCATGGTTTTGGAACAACGAGGAGCAGAATTCACATATAAATTCTCTTTAAATTCTGGCTGCTTTTTGGGCTCTAAAAACTTTTGCATCACAATCTTTCGATTGTGAGATTCTGATACGCATTGATAATACGACAGCGATTGCATATATGATCAAAATGGGCGCGATTAAATACCCTCATTTAAATTTCTTAAGTGGAGAAATTTGGAAGTAGTGCGAGAATCACAAAATTTGGATTTATGCGTCTTACATCGCCTCGAAAGACAATGCAGAAGCAGATCGAGAGTCTAGGCTTAAAAATGTTGACACCGAATGGGAACTAGCGAAGTATGCGTTTCAATAAATGTTACAAAATTATCCTTGTACTGAAATTGATTTATTTGCTACCAGACTTAATTCTAAGTGTGAATTATTTTGTTCTTGGGTTAAAGATCCTGAGGCAGTAGCAATTGACGCCTTTACTATTTCATGGAAGAAAAAATTTTTCTACGCTTTTTCACCCATCTCAATGATATGAAGGACCTTAAGAAAAATAGCAACAGACGAGGCCTATGGTATTTTAGTTGTTCCCAAGTGGACTTCGCAGCCTTGGGTTCCAGTCTTCCAGTCGATGGTTATAGGCACACCATTAATTTTCGCACCTAAATCAACACTTCTTTTGTCTCCTTGCAGGACCCAGCAATATCCCTTGGCAAATTCGATTACTCTGGTTGCAGGTCTGCTATCAGGGAAAGTTTTGTGAAGAAAAATCTTCCAGAGTCAGCTGGAAATATTTTACGGACATCACTGGCGGAGTCTACCATCAAACAATACAACAGCGCCTTGAAAGCTTGGTGGGCATTTTCCAACAAGAAAGGCTTGAATCCTTTTCAACAGGAAACCAACAGGGTACTGGAGTTTCTAACCGAAAATTTCAACAAAGGCGCATCTTATGGCACATTGAATACAGCAAGATCGGCGATAGCCTTATTTCAGCAAAGAACATTTCGCACTCTACGATACATCGTTTCTTTAGAAAAATCTTCAGACTAACACCTTCCCGACCAAAATACTCAAAAACTTGGGATGTTACGCCGGTATCAGATACAGTTACTATCTGGTTTCCACTAAGTCTATTGCATTCCGACAGCTCACAGAAAATCTGGTAATATTGTTAGGATTAGGAACGGGACATGGTTCAAACCTTTTCTCTAATCAAAATTGATCACATCACCTTTTCCACAAAAGGTGCTGAGATCAAAATTGAAGCCCTTATTAAAACTTCAAAAGTAGGAAGCTGTCAACCGTGTTTGATTTTACCATTCTTCAAAAAGAAACCGGAACTTTGCTTTGCAAAAACACTTAAACGCTACTTAGAAGTTACGAGAAGAAAATGAAAGGATACTAAAATGTTTTTTATTTCCATTACAAAACCTTATAAAGCAGTAGGTTCACAGACACTTAGTCGGTGGATTAAATCGGTACTTTCTCAATGCGGAATTGATCATGAATATACGGCTCATAGCACTAGACATGCTGCTACTTCGGCGGCCTTCAAAACAGTCTAGACTTTAATAGGATAAGAAGTACAGTGGGCTGGTCGGAAAAATCGTCAGTATTTGCGCGTTTTTATAATCGACCGATTCCCGCGTCAAACGAAAGTTTTTGTAACGCGGTACTGAGAAATAAGTCTCAGTTCTGTTGCCATTGTATACATTCAATTTTAAATAAAATGGCATATGAAAATTGTCGACTCTAAACATCTACAACAGTAATCCCGAGAACGAGACGGGAAGTATAATTGTACGATCAAGCGAACTTACCTAAGTGAAGTTCGATCGAAATTATACGACCGACGCGTTCGAAGGGATTACTTCCTCTCAGAAGGATTCAGTTACCCACCCAGTTTTCGGTAATCATTCAAATTACCTTAGACAATTTTCTAAGCAACTCTAAAAATAATGAAGTCAGGGAGGCGAACATAGTGAAGGGTCTCTAGGATTTTTTGGCCCTAAAGATTCTAACAAGCTAGCGGAGAGTAGCGAACTACAACAGTAATCCCTTCGAACGAGGCGGTCGTATAATTTCGATCGAACTTCACTCAGGTAACTTCGTATGATCGTACAATTGAAAAACGAATATTCCAAATATTAAATATCCCTGAAATATAATTGCCGACACAGGAAAATTTTCGAGTTATAAAATTTCCGAATATAAATAATAACAATATCGGTCAATTATAAAACCAAAAATAACACATTATTTTATATTTCTTTATTTATTCATTTCATTGACAAAAGTATTCAATACGAAAACCGTTTGTTCCAGATTCTCTTGATGCAAGGTAACTCAGTCTCGACGATAACACATTTTCGTGATTAAACACCACATTTTTGAAAACAGTATCATATTTATAGAAAACGAAGGAGAAATTGTTTCTTATGGCTTACACTGAGAGACCTTTTGTTAGAATAAATGGAAAAAATGAATTAGAATTTAGTACACCATCGTTCCAAAATAGGGAAAACCGAGGTTTTATTACACTTATTCGTATGACAGTACCGAAGTTTAATATTATCATAAGAGTCTCTAAAACATGAAGACGACAAAGTAGTATTCTAAATACGAAATATTATAAATCTCGATTTCAAGAATTAACACTATGAGAAAATGATATACTTTTTACTAAATTTTCGAAAAATAATTTGAATAAGAAAAATACAGAATATCATAATCTCGAAAACGTATTTTAGAAATTGATATTCACAATATGAAGTTGACAGAATTCTGAGACGCATAGCAAACTATGAAATGGTTATTCTTGATTTTTCATATAGTCTCGTTTGAGAATGCTCCTCAAATGTTTTCGCCGTTTGCCGATAACTAAAATGGACGTGTCGACATCCGATGTCAAAATATAACCTTTGAAATCCCTTTACTTGTAACCCGCCTAACGTAATAATTGTATAACAAGTTTTAGAATTTTTGCTTTTTTTTGTAAATTCCCTCTGTTGGACATATGTATTTTACTAGTTTACCTGTTATTTTACGTGTTTACATATACATAATCACATTGCATAATATAAATATAAAGATAAAAAATGTATCAAATATTGTTATCATAAATCTTTTGTAATTTTTCATATAGTCGTTTGAGATTCTCAAATGCTTTGTATGGCAGCTTCAAAAGATGTTCTCACTCTTTCGAATAAAATGTATTATTACCGTTTTAACCTCGCTTGTCAACTTTGATATAGTGAATTTTAAATTCTCGAAAGTTTTATAAGAGTTATTGCAACATCCTTTCCATTTGTTCGAACAAAAATATTAATTTTGCCGGCTGAAAACCACTATATTAATTTTTGATACGCAAACCCTGGTTTCCCTATTTTGGAACGATATTATACTAAATTCTCATTCATTTTTATGATTTATTCTTAAAGAAAGTCTCTCAGTGTACTTTTGTGTTTTTCTTATTTCTTACCACTCCAATTTATTCGATAATTGTAATTATTACAATAATTAATATATTGATAATATATTATTATAACTATAATATTGAAATAATATTATAATTATAATATTCATCATATGCTAATTTTTTGCATCATTTGTAATTTTTGGAAAATGTGCAAAAACATGTTTTCTTTTTTACCAAAGAAGATAAATTTTCAGTTCGAAAATAATTTTTAAAAAATTGACGCAGCTTCAACTGGGAAAATTAATTTTTACATATAATAGTAGAAGTTTTAATCAAGGAGAATAATTTTATACTGAAAAGTATCAATTACCGAGCAAAATTGGTTACACAAATTTTACGGAGAAATTTATTTTCAACACAAAATATGCTTCCACTCAGAGTAATAAATCGTCAACTAAATTAATGAATCTTAAATTGAATTTTTAACTTTTTAAATTCGTCTTTTTAACGAAAATAAATTTCTTTAATTCAGAATTTTAATATCTTGATGGTTTTTTTCGCGATGAAAACAAATCTTCTACAATCTAGAATCCTTCATATTTTTGTGTCAAAAACTAACTACTTTATCAAGTATATGATCTTTTTGGGTTTTAAATTAATTATTTAATTGAAAATATGACAATTCCATTTTTAGTTAAAAGTTTATCGTCGTTAGTGATATCTTAAAATTTGTTTTTCAACTTACAATATTACTCAAGTAAGATCTTCCAGTTTTCCCGGCCCCCTCACGAGAAATAGTACAATTTTACCAAATCCTACATCATTTGTGATTGATTTTTAATTTGAAAGCTTTTTTTTAATAGATTTTAAAATGCTTCTATTACTAATGTCATCTTCTTCCATTTTTAGGATTTTCAGAAGGCGGTGGTTCCAATCCTACCCCGCCAGATAATAGTAAACTAGAAACAGATTTACAAAAACTTTTTAATATAAGTGGCAATGAGTTGAAAAAAGCATGTAGTCTGGATGCTGATTACAATACTCAAATGAAACAGGCGAATCGTCTTCTTCAAAAACTTATAGCTTCTGATACTAACAAAAATATTTCGCTGTTTGATCCTTTGACAAAATTAGCAGTCGATGTCGTCCAGGCAGCGCTACCATGCGAGTTGGGAGGGATAGTAACCGGAAAAGTGGTTTACTATATCAATGTTTAAGTTCGTTTAATGTTTCATATGAAAATTCACACTATTTTTTTATATAAAGTTTTCCCCCTTTCCGCACAACTATTCCACTCATCACCTTTCGCTACTCTTGTGCTTCTCCGTATCCATCACTACTGCCCCTTATCTACTGACACTTCCATAATACCCCTACCACTCTTTTCATACTCTTTTACCCCTAAATTACTTTGCATACTTCCCCCCTACTTCTTCGTATGTCCTCCACACCCCACTCACATTTCATACTTCCCCTCCCTATCTCTCCAATTCCCACTTCTCTTTTGCCCTTCCTTCTGCTACTGTCGTTCCCATACTATCCCTACTACCCATGCCCTGCTTCATTTCCCCTACATTTTCCCTATATCCTTCCTATCTAATACCGAACCTCCCCTAACTTTTCCACCGTCCAGCCCTCACTTGCCCTCCCATCTGTTACTTTCCTGCCACTGCAATCTTTCACATAACCTCTGAATTCCCCCTCACTGCCCCTCCCCTAGTTCTCCTTTGCCCACTCCTTACTTACCCTTCCCTCTTCTACTGTCTCATCCTACAAACCCTACTACCCCCTTCGGTAAAATGGTACGTTGGACACCTGACCGAATCTGTAGGGATTTTTTCAACCAAAGAAATTTCTTTGAATGTAAAGAAATCCCTTGTGGATGATTCCTACATTTTTTGCTTAGACATTGAAATCTTTTTTGATTTAAATACTTCTTATATATGAAACTTTGTTACACGAAAAATGGTGTTTTCCCTTGAATTTAAAAAACGACAAGCATGCGTAGCGCGCAGTTTATGATGCTAATGTTTAAATTACACATCGATTTACTTTCAGTGCTAGGAAACAATAAAGCGGATGAAGAGAATGGTAATTGAACCAAAGGATAATACACATTTGACGACTTCGGATCTTTTTACAATCTATTATGATTATTATTATTATTATTTTCTGGCAGTATATGGTTTTAAACAACAACCAAAAATACCGAGAATAATTTTTTTTTAATCGGACTGTAATACTAAAAATAAATATAGCCTTAAATAAAAAGTTATCACTATATCTCAAGCTGCCTTCTCCTTTGGTAGGGAAAGTTAAGTTGGAGGGGAGGAAGGAGAAGGAAGTGGCGGTTGTGGAGTTGGAGAGCTGGGAAGAAAAGTTGGGGGTAATGCGAAATAAGAATAAGATAAAGGATAGGGGAGTTTTCATGGATTACGATTTGACGATAAAGGAAAGTGATGTGCGGAGAACGCTGTACGACAGGGCTAGGAGAGAGAGAGAGGAGTGAAGGGAGATCGGCGAAGGTAGGATATCAGAAAATAAGAATAGACGAGAGAATGTGGGTGTGGCGCGAGGAGAAAGAAGTGTTAAAGGAAGTGCAGGGGAATTTATTTCGTAGGAAGTAGGGGGTGGGGTTGATGCAGGGTAGAGGAGTAGTGAAGGTGCTATACTGGAACGTGGCAGGGATAAAGAAGAAGGATGAGGAGTTCTGGCGGTATATACAAGAGTTTGATGTTGTGGCACTAGTAGAGACGTGGATAGAAAGAAAGGAATGGGATAGAATAGAGGGATTATAGAGGGATTACGCTAGTGAGAAGGATACATGAGGAAAGGAGGAAGGTATATGAGTTGGTTGAGAAAAACGGCATTTGGAGAGAGAAGACAGCAGGGGAAGAGAGAAGACGAGAGTGAAGGTTTAACGGGAACTATGCGTGCATTATGCCAAGAGCGAGAGCACAATATTTGTGTGAGAAAGGAGAGAAGGGAAGCCAGGAGCTTATAGCGGGGATGAGATGTGGGTGGATGGAGGATTTTAATAGGTTCTGGCTCTCAATTGAAAAGAAGCTGGGTCAACTGTGTAAAAAGGGGTATGCAAAAGTGAAGCACTGGCTGGAGGAGTGCGTAGAGGTGGAAAGGAGTAGAATGAGCATGGAGGTATTGATGCATGAAAGGGGGGACAAAAGGGCAGTAGCATGGATGAAGGGAGTGGTGGGTAGGATTGAGAAGAAGAGGAGGAAGGAGGAAGAGGAATGGAGAAGGAAAGATTATAAATAATAGAGGAAGTAGATACAAGTAGTATGTAAATATTGTAAATAGCAGATAAGCATTAGGTAGTAGACGCGGAAGCGAGAGAATAGGGACACGCGAGCGAGGCGAAGCGAGGCGAGGAAGGCAAGGCGATAAGGAGGATAAGATCCTAGAGATAAGATATGCATGTATGTTAGTTTTAAGGCTTAAATTAAGGAAAATTATGTAAAAAAAAAAGGAAAATGTAAGCAAGTCAATTTTTTAAGGCGGATTTTTGAAACTGTATACAAGCTAATAAATAATCATTTTTGTAATTTTTATGAAAAAGAAGGTACATTGAAAACAATCTAAAAATATTTTTAAAATGAATTAAATTTGCAGTGACTTTAGA
This sequence comes from Andricus coriarius, assembly GCA_932066315.1. Taxonomy (NCBI): domain Eukaryota; kingdom Metazoa; phylum Arthropoda; class Insecta; order Hymenoptera; family Cynipidae; genus Andricus; species Andricus coriarius. The sequence continues at coordinate 9,020 of CAKNWT010332687.1, forward strand.
AAAAAATCAGAAGATCAAATTAACAAAAATATTCAATACGGATTTTTTTCAATTTATTGTTCTACATACTGGTTTTACTACTTACAGATATTATTTTAAAAAGTGGGTGCAGCCGCTTTAATGTGTAATCAATAAAATGTGTAAATTTAGTGTCACGTATGATAAATCCTCACTCGAAATAAATATTGAACTTACAAATGATTTTAACAATTCAATCTTTAAAATTAGCTGTCATTTTGAATAAGCACTACTGACAGACAGTATAGGACCAATAATCGTTGTTTTCTTTTTGTCTTGCTTACGAGATAATTAAATATCTACAACGCCAAATTACTTGAACTAGGGTTCAATTAACGTAGAATTTACTAAGCATTCTAACGGTTTTTCGAAAATATTTCTATCTATATTTTGGACGGCGCTATCAGCTTTGCAAATCATGGCTAATTTCATAGCTCACTCAGTTAGTGGTCGGATAATATCCGTCAGTCGTTACTCGTTTCAGTTTTATCTTTAAAGGGTGATAGTATCGTCCAGAAGCCGCCTAATTTTTTAATCCAAAAATATAAATATTTTAAACCAAAGAGAAGAACGAAAAAGATTATTTTTCTACAAACAAGATAAATTTCCAACGAAATAGTTACCCTTTCAATCAGACCAGTGAGCTTTCAACCAAAACGATGAATCTTAAACAAAAAAAAATCTGCCCGCTCTTTTTTTTTGGGTTAATGTGTTCATTTTCGTTCGTTTTTTTAGAATTTTGTAAATGCTATAACTCCAGTAATTTTTGTTTCATCAAAAAAAGTAATTATGATAAATGGTTCATCTTTCTGAATCTATACTTTTAGAATTTTTATCAAAAATGTCCTGCTAACGAGCTTTACCTTCATGTTAGGACACTTGAAGAGTATACCAAAACAAAAACCTGTTTTTGGGTTTAGAATATCACAAAACATGGACATATGCCAAAAATGGAGGAAGTCAAATTTTACACAAATCTAATACCTTCTCGGATGAGAATGAATTTTCAACTGAAAAAAGAAGATTCATTCTCAACGGTGATATTTCAATGAAAAAATATTTCAATTTTGAATCAAGAAGAGTTGAATTTATCAAAACAAAAAAAAAACAGATAGTTTTAGACCCAAAAAAAATTATTTTCGCCCAGGATGATTAATTTTCTGCTAAGAAGACGAACATGATTTTTAACAAAGAAGTTTAACTTCTGAATAAATATAAATTTTCAATGAAGTAGGTAGATTGTCAACCAAAGAGATGAAATTACACCCTAAAAGATGAATCTTCATCCAAAAAATAAATTTGCAAACAAATAGTTCCGTCAAAGTAGTTTATTCTTCCAACCAAAAAAAAGACAAATTTTCAAAGAGATAGGTAAATTTTCAGTCAAAGAGATGGAAATTGAATAATTTGGTTTGAAAATAAACTTTTTGATCGGAAATTTAATTGTTTTCTAGAGAATTCTACTTTTTAGCTCGAAAACTCGGCTGCTTCATTGAAAATTCATTTCTTTGGTTAACAAGAAATTAATCTGCTTCAGCTTAGAATTCTACTATGTTGTTGAAAATGTAATTATCTTGTGAGAGAAAAATCAGTTTTTTAGTAAAAAAAAAATTATTTTGAGTGTTTAGTATTTTGGTAAAAAAAGGAACTTTTCCGTTGAAAAAATTATTATTGGATTGAAAACTCAATTACTTTTTGGATAAAATTGTTGCTGTTTTTTGGATTTGCAAGTTCTTCAAATTAATTTTTTTCATAGCTTGTGTCGTTTGTCCAAAAATTTAATTTTTTTGTTTTTAATGTTCTTTTTCACGAATGAAACAAAAATTAAGCATCCTATCAAAAAGTGATTCATAACAAATTTTTATATCTTTCTTTGCAACACGATTTCCGTCTCTTTATCTTTTTTTGTATCTCGCATAGTTTGACGTAAAAATAGAATTTTTAATTATTTTTTGTGATCAAAATTTGAATTTTCCTTTTTTCGAAAAAATTCAAAAAGTTGTTTTAAGAATATTGTAGGTTTTTCTTATCTTGACTTTTTTTCATATCTTGCGTTGCAAAATGTTAATTTTCGTTTGTTTTTTTGGATTTTGAAAATGCTATATCTCTGATAATTTTTTTTTTATCGCAAAATGTCATCAGAATAAACTGTTTATCTTTTTGAGTGCTACTAATAACCGTACATAGACTTTTCAAATCTTGAAAAAAAGTGGTCTCAAGAATTTTCAAAATGTGCCAAAGTATTGAATTTTTATCCAAAATAGCTGGTTAACGAATTCGTTCTTTCTTCTTAAGCCTTCCAAAAGTGTGACAAAGCACAATCCAATCTGATCAATCTTTTGAAAGTTATCTTGCCTACACGACACTACAGACAGACAGACAGAAACCTTCGTAAAAATCGTTTTTTCTGACTCAGGGCACCGCAAAATGTCGACATTTCATTGAACAAATGTGTTTTCTACCACGGCTTATTTAAGCTCGTGGAAAGGGGGGGGGCAGACTACAGTGTGTAGTTAAGCGTGCGACGCAGACAGAGGTCTCTCAGGTGAAGAGAGAGAGAGGGTACGCTTAAGCGCACCTCTGTACGCGGTCAGTGCGTCCATCAAGGCAGTGGGTAAAAAAAAAAAAGTCGGCGGTGAGTGCACCTTGTCTTTTTTTTGTGTTTTAGGGCGGGGGAAAGGAAAAGTTATAAAGGAAAGGCAGTTGGTGGAGGAAGGTGGCCCGAAGACCTAGGAAGCAAAGGCCCAAAGCGATCTCACGAACCTGGAAGGGGTGGACTCGATGGGAGGGCGCTTGATGATGATCCCACCCCCCTTTTTTAGGTCGTGAAACCCGTCATGAAGCAAACCTAGAAGTGGAGATTTCTACGAGAGGAATTGTCGACCCGGAGGGACGCTTTGGGCGGCGGCGAATTCAGCAACGAGTGAGATAATGTCTCCAACGTACGATCAGCAAATAATAACAGAATATCCGCTTCCGGGCTTCCGTCGTCTTCTTCCTCTGGTTGAGCGCGTGGTGTTTCTCGTGGTTCCCTCGGGGTGCTGGGTGGCGTAAGCGCGGGGTGACCCAGGGGTGCCTAGGATCCGGAAACGGATAAAGCTGCGAGGTGGTGGAAGCGGAGGTGATGGTGGAACCGCTAATGCCCACGGACGTGGTGGCGAATTGTACACATCCACCACGATCGGTGACGGTACACCGGCCGATCTCGGCGGATGTCGTCGGGTAATTTCCACAGGCGGAAAGGCGTACCGGGCCTCTTCTACGAACTGAGGAACCCTTAGTGACAATAGTACCACCTGTCTTGGGCGACGCTGACGCAAGTCCCTAGTTCCTGGCCGACCCAGTCTGATTTCCAGGAGTTGCCATTCGCCTGGAAAACAAGGCCGTTTCCGCTGGACGATATCCTGGATGACCGGCGCCGGCAGCAGCACGGACTTGTGCGGGGGCGGGAGCACGCTGGACAGCGGCGGCCAGTTGAATGCGCGCTGCTTATTCCGCGGCAGCCCGTCCAAGAACGGCGACTAGTTGATTGTACTCCACACTTTATTATTTTTTTTTTTATTTTAACACTTTATTCCACGACACACTTGGCGAGCAGGGACCCAACCTCCTAGGGTACCGCCGATGGCAAATCCTTCCTGCTGGTGTTGATTGACGAGACGTCCGGGACCCGTCACTCCTGTGAGAGTACCGCGAGTGAAGCTGCGGAGCACTACACGAGAAAGTCCTTGAAGGCGAATAATGCAGGAACCCGTCACTCCTATGGGGTACCGCTAGTAATTACACGAAGCACAACACGAAGCACCCGAACAACCATTATCCTTCGAATGCTGAAAACTAAAATGTAGATTAACTGGAAATGGAACTTATAACTATATTTAATCAAAATTCCTTATACTTAATTAAAACTTATTTTGCTAATTGATGTACGTGTAGACATTAGGAAATGTGTACACGTACATCAATCTGATGTTAACTATTTTATTCGGCCTTAGAGGAAGCTTTGTTTATTAATTTACTTCAATCAGTCACGTTCCGATTGAAGTGATTCGGAAGTTTTTCTCATTATTTTGAATTTTCAAATAAAGCCCCTTTTTTGTCGCTTAATTTGGCGACAATCTTTTATGAATCTTAGTGAACATTTTGGAACTTGATAAACTTCCACAATGTTCGTTCAAAATTCCGGTTGAGCTCCCCGGCTATACAGTCCGTGCGTGAGTCTGAAAATGAGAAAGGAAAGAGGGAGAGAGGAATAGTGGTGAGGGCAAGGTAAGAGCGCTCACTGGTAAGAGAGAGAGCCAGACGCCAGCGTACGTGACTTGGCCTGCCGCAATGTTTTCGTAAAGGCGGCGTCGGCACGTGTTTGCAGGCTGTCGTCACTCAGCCGGGAAATTTTTCGGCAATTAACCGGCCTCTTAAGGAACGAGGCAGAGGGTCGGGGCAAAAGCCATGTCTATTTAGGGTGAGCAAACTCGTCGTTTAGAATCCCGCAAGTCGACAATTTGTCACGTAGGAGTTTCACTCAAGTCTTCTGTTTGAAAACTTGAGTGAAAGCCGAAGATTAACCTTTTTGATTAAAATGAATTGATATTCACAGCTTTTTTTCATAAACATTGCTCAAATAACTTCGAGATACCCAATAGTTCGCGTGTCAGATGGCGCTGTTGTCAAAGTCACAGAGGTATACTACAATTGGCGAGACATGAGAATTTTTGAGTTATAAAATTTCCGAATATGAAGAATAAAAATATCGGTAAATTATAAAACCGAAAGTAACATATTATTTTATTTTTGTTTATTTATTTATTTCATTGACAAAAGTATAGAATACGAAAACCGTTTATTTCACATTCTCTTCATGCAATGTAATTCAGTTTCGACTTTTAGAAAACGAAGGTTACATTGTTTCTTATGGCCTACTTTTATTTTTTCCTTATTTTTTATCACTCCAATTTATTGAATAATTGAAATTATTACACTAATTAATATATTGATAATATATTATCATAGCTATAATATTAAAATAATATGATAATTATAATATTCATCATATGTTA
>CAKNWT010332693.1:0-10954 GCA_932066315.1 Andricus coriarius
AACAAATTGTATTATCAGCGTGCAATGGAGACATATTTGCAATATTTGACAAATCAAACAAACAAATCATTTTCCGTGGAATGTTTACATTTACTCACGAATTAAAACGGGCGAAAATCAACATGTTCAGCGGCGTAGTTAAAGAATTAACCGCAGAGGAAGAAGCAGAATTACCATTAGGCAACAGAAACCCAATCCCAAAGTGTTTTAGAATAACACGTATATGAACCACAATTCTTTACACCGTGGAGTCCATTTAAAAAAACGAAGTTTCTACTCGTACAGCCGGAAGAATACTGAAGGAAAAAAATTACTTAACATAGAAAAACAGAGGAATCATTTTCGTTTAAGCTCATTTGTTATGTTCTGGAAATAAGATTTTTTTTCTTAGAATAAGAATACTTTAAGTGTGAAATTATAAAATGAACATGACTGCATTCTCATTTTCCGTTGTCTCATTTTTGTTGTAACTCAACACACCGAATCGGCGTACTTTTGAGGATCAGCGTTTTTCTTAAAATCCAAGGACATATGTTTCATTGGTTAATTTTGTTTGTAATAAAGGTTTAATTACTTCAACTGAATAAATATGATTCGTTTGGAGCTAAAAACCTAGCATTCAAATTTAGACAACTCTAAATTTATTTTATATAAAATTATCTACAATGTCATCTTCAGATACAGGGTGTCTCGCGAGTTATCCTTGCCCTTATAGGGGCGACTAGAACAAAATAAAATAAATCGAAAAGTCCCTCAAACTTTTTGGATCTGATAAGTATTTTGGGACATACCGAGCTTTCAAGATTGTATGTAGGCGAGCGGCGATATCTAGACTCGCTGGAAAAGTTTAAACTTTTACCAATTGATTAATGATATTAATAAAATAAAATGAATTGCGGTTTCAGTAATTTGTGTCCAACTGTGCACGTGTCCAGATGGCATTTGTACAACTTTACACGATTATTAAAATTATTACTTTTGTGAGTTTCAACCTTTCTTCGTTGCAAATAACTTATTTTTTTCATAAAACACAAGTGATAATATTAATATTATCATTTTAAATAAATGTATTCTTTGAAGTGAAAGTATTTTCTGTCAAACCTGTGAAAAGAAACCTTAAGGTCACTTATGTATTTTGCATGGATGATCTCAAAATCTTTGCTAGAAATGCAGAGAAACTGAATCTCGCTCTAAGGATTGTCAATAAATACACTCGGCAGATTGGAATGGAGTTTGGGTTAGAAAAATGAGTTAGAAATCCTCTGGCTCCGAAACTCGTAGAAGTAAGCCTCAACCTAGGCATATCACACAACGCTAAGCTTCTCGAAAGCAGACAGCTGGATTCTAGAGATCCAGTAGTCCACTTCCTTTTACACGAGATCACATGATTTCAACTCTTCACATGTACGATGCCACAAAATGGCTTGGTTCGTCTGCTTGTACTTTCACTCGAAATTTTCTTTAATCAAATGAAACCGTGCGGAACCTCCTTACGACGCTCTGTTGGGCTACGTCTCAATATTCTACACAGAACCCTATTGCAAACTTCGCAGCCTTTGATATTTTGATCACCCAAGCTCTTAGCCATTCACACCGTCAAAGCACCACATACGGCTATACTGTCATGATACTTAAAGCACGTTCACAACTTTTGGTGGGAACTGATTTTCAGTTCTTAGTCTGTCCTTTTCAATTATTACACCTTCTACAATCTAACTTATGTACTGACTATAACAGATTTATACATTTAACGATAAATAGCAACAAAAAATATCGAGAAATTATAAATGACGCTACAAAGAAGACAAAACCGGTGAACATTGATCGCCGGTAGCTCAATGAGTACCTCCTTCGCACTAAGCAAATTCACACGACAGATGCAAGGCTCCCTCGATCCGTTGTATCTCGTGGCTAGAGATTTTCTCGCACATACTTCTTACATGCTGAAAATAAGATCTCGTGGATAAATTGGGACCTCTGGTGGCCGCATTTTGAAGAAGAAAACGCAGAAATGTATTCTCCACCGTTGGTTCCTTATGAGCCAACCAGATTCAGTAAAAGCGGGCGAGATGTTTCATTAAAAGCGGAGGAGATATGATCAAATTTTCTTGAGCTGAAAGCGAATCTTAAATATAATTAAAATTAATAATCAAAGAGATAGAAGATCAGCGATTCGAACAATATTAGTTTCGTTTTAGTACAGTTTTCTTCTTATGTGTGTATAAGCGGCATTAGCCTTTTTAGTTACGTGCTCTTCAAAGCTCCAGTTCGACTGCATTATGAAACCTAGGTTTTTTACTGCGAGACAATAGAAAGCTGGGTAGTGTTAATAACGAAATTACGGAAAAGGTCGAAATCTGAACTACCTGCTGGTAGAATGATAAATTTATTCGGGTTGATAAAAATTCGCACGATCTCGCGTCCAGCCAGCAATGTGATCTACGTCCGTGTTTAAAATGGCTGTATCCTCGTTATACAGATATGCTTCTCGCTTAAAACGGATGTACACTTGCATACATGTGTATAGTTATTTTAATTATGCCTGGGAGATCGTCACTGCTGCGCGCAGAAGATCTTTCTCCGAATCATGAAGGTTGTTTGTATAATTTGAAAACAAAATAGGACTATTCACGACCCTCTGGGGAACGCCCGTGTCTACTGCTCCGCTCGAAGACATAAGTGTAATATGGAAGTTTGATACTGCCACACACTGACTAGAAAGACTGATCTGGAAAGTCCGCAGAAATCACATCAGAACCAACATAATGACCTGACGACAGTCACACACTACGTATATCTAGAAGGTTGGTTCACTCTCCCTGTCGAGTGGGTGGGTGGCGTGCAAAGGCTGTTTTGTATAGGGTACTTTAAGAAATAATAACTACAAAAAATACAGTATCAAAAACAGTCCCTGATCATCAGGGACTCTTTTTGAAAAAAGTGGGGCGAAGCAAGCCCCTCCATTTGTTGTCCCTTTTTTGCGCGAGAGTTGCTACCACTGGTCACCTGTGAATCTGGTTACTTCTTATCTCAACATTGCCTTATAAAAATTAGGTACCAATATTAATCGCCTAAGCATAAATCTAGGTTTCTCCACTATCGTGACTTCCGTAAGCTAAATGTTGGAAACTTTTCACAGTACTTGAAATCACATAATTGGTATGAACTATCCTCTTCATCTATTGATGGGAGGGTTAATTCATTAAATATACTTGTATTGGATTCCAATGAGAAATTCTCTATACTCCGTGCATATAGACCTAAGAACCTTCCGGCACCATGGATTACACACACAATCAGACTTAGAATGAAGAAAAGAGACAGGCTGTATAATGCAGCTAAGCGTAAGAATTCCCTCTATTTGATGTCACAATTTCGCTCGTTGAGAAACTTGGTACAAATTGAAATTCAGAATAGCAGAATTGCATATAATACAGCCTGATTTTTAAAAATCACTAAACCTCAGAACCTCTGGAATTAATTTCGCAGATTGGGTATTATCAATCCTAAAAATACCTCAATATTTACTTTAATTACTGCTGGCGAATTCAAATCCTATTTCAATTCAGTATTAAACGTTTCTGGAAATTATAATCAATTTTTTTTCTGTATCTTATCTTTTGGAAAATAATACTACTTCAGTGTTTACCCTTTCTGAGGTGACACCTTTTGATGTGTGTAAGGCAATCCAGTCATGCGAAGACGACTCTAAAGGTGCAGATGGACATCCAATTAGTTACTTTAAGAGAGGAATTAAAGTGTTAATTTCTCACCTGACTGAGATATTTAATCTATCACTTACATCTTGTACTTTCCCCAAAACCTAGAAGAAAACAAGCATACGACTCATACCTAAAGTAAAAAATTCAGTTCCTCCAAACGATTATAGACCTGTCTCTTTACTATGGGCGTCATCTAAAGTTACTTTTTTTAAGACTAATAATCTTTTTGATGTATACCAGAAGGGCTTCAGAAAAGGCAATAGTACTAAGACTGCAGTATTCAAAATAACAACTGACATTAAACAAGCTATTGATTCTCGTAAAATAACCTTATTGGTCCTCTTTGACTTCAGTAAAGCATTTGACTTAGTAGATCATAGCATTCTTCTTCGTAAGTTCAAAGAAATTGGTTGCGTTGATGCAGTCCTATCTTGATTAAATTCCTATTTTTCAAATAGACAACAAGCTGTAATAAATCCTGATAATAATAAAAGATCGAACTGGCTTCCAATAATTTCAGGAGTGCCCCAGGAATCGGTACTAGGGCCCCTACTATTTTCAATTTTTTTTTTTAATAATTTTAAACTTTTCCTATGTATAGTACACTACATTATAAATGCTGATGATCTACAAGTCCATATTCATTGATGTTCCTCTGAAATATTCCAGACAATTACCACTATGAAATAAGTGAACACAAGATGATCGTATTGACCATTTAGAAAGGATACCTTGTTTATCCCTCATAGTGAGTCTGGTGTTCCTATGAAGGTCAGACTGGTCATAAAATGAGAGCCTCTTCGACTATGTCAAAAAAATTCTGGATAGCTCTTCAGGTCATCTAAAAGATTGGTCTGAAACTCTAAATTTTGAGCCTCTAACTTTGACCATCCATTTTTCTCCGTGTATGTACATTAAACTGATAGTTAATCTAATTTGATTTAATTTATGGAATTATATTTTGCTTAAAACTACCCAATTATTCTCATTAACTCTTCAAACTCTTGTGAAACCTTTAGAAAACCAATGAAATCTTTTTGAAATTTCTTCAATTGCATAGAAATACTTTGCAGTTCTTGTGAAATATTTCAATGATAAGGAATTTCTTAAAATATTAGGAATTCATAAGAAAAACTTTTTAATTCGTTGAAATACATCAAAATGCCATGTTAAAAAAAATGGTGGACTTAATCGAACTAATTGTATTGTGCTAGCTAGGTTGAGAAATCAGATCAATGTTCAGTTAATTCAAATAATGTTGTATCGGTCTCAATAAACTATTCGAATTCAACTCGATTAATTAATCAGAAGATATTTACCGAAATATATCAACAAATACGCATTCTGTTTAAAAATATCCGTAATAAAAGCTTTTTATTTTCAAAGGAGAAAATCGACTTTGAACAAATTTACCCCACTTCACCCCCCAGGTGGCAGGTGGGGGTAACTTTTCAATTTTAAATTGGAACCCCAATTCTTTATCACAGATTCAATTGTGCAAAGTCGCTTTTCCCCTCGAAAATAAAAAGTTTTTATTACGGATATTTTTTTCATAGGATGCGTATTTTTTGAGATATTTCGATGTCTCAAATTAAAAAAAGACAGCCAGTATATATACTATATACATATATTAGAATCTACATTAGTTTTTCAAAAATTTAGATGGACCGTGATAGTATAATGTATCAATTTTCCATCTAAAAACCAGCTTTTCCTAACACATAAAATGTCACACAAATCGGTACATCAGCAAATTTAATTACATTCGTCACCAATCATTTTTTCTTCAAATTGACTCTCATACAATGCAAATATCTATGAAGGACAAGATTGACGCATCTAATTTGGGAGATAACGACTACAGTATAGATTATATTAGATAACGAAGCAGGAGAATATTCATTAGTCACATCGTTAATAAAATTCATAATTAATACATCAAACAGTTTTTCTTCAGATTAGAAAAGATGAGGATTTTCTATACTGTAATCTTATCCTTGGTGGTTATCCTCAATTCCATTGGTGAATATAATGTAATATATCTATAACTATAAGCAATTTTTTTAAGTTCCACGCAAATCAAACTTTTTTCGATTTAATCTTCACGGAAATTTCAATAGAAATAAAAAATATTATATTGCGTATCAAGTGGGAGGCGACGGTATTTTCTTGATGAGTGCAATGTTTTTAGGACGAGCCGTAGTTGAGGGCACCGAAGGTGCCCGGAACCGGAAACGAGTCCGAAAACAGTGCATGAGTCAGGAAAAGGGCCTTCTACCAGACACGCACGATACTTTTTACAACAAGATCATAAAAAGGCAGTCAGTTCCGTCGAAGATGGCGTGAGAATGAGCGTGGAGTTTCCACTTTTCTGGCAGCAAATCCAGAGTAGCGAGTCGTGCCGTTTCGCGCATTTCAGGAAATGTGCACTGAAACTCTAGACTTTCTTCCACATCGGACATTTTTGTTAATTTTACACTCTTTTGCAACTAAAACGTGATATGGATGAGGTTATAAGCAGTTATTGATTTTTCTGCTCGTTCCGCTCTAACGCAAGCGCGATGGAGAGATTGCAAGCCGCTAGGTATCGCCAGCTGCTCTAGTCAAAGTTCCGCGAAAATTTGAATTAGATAAATGAAAGATTGCTCTTTTTAATACAAATGAATAATACAAATTTCTATCTTATGAGAACCTTGTACTACTTCGCTGATGTAAGATCCCCTATCACTAGATTCTAACTATCTCAATTTGCACAGTTTTAAAATATAAGAATGCTTATGAAAAGAGCCTGTTTCGTGTTTGTAACGTCACTTCACTCCACAAAAGAGGCCTTTCGTGCGTCTTTCTTTACATCGTTCGAAACACGCCATTTTAGATTCAGTCCATAAGCATAAAACAGGCCGTTTTCGTGATATTGTTGTGAAAATTTTAGCTTTGAAGTATTAATTAGCGTCAGGCAAATGTTTCTTTGATTTTAGTCAAAAACTCGTATTGTCTTACAAAAAGCGTTAAGATAATTCTCCATTTATTGAAAAAGCATCACCTGACTTTATAAAATACAAAAAATATATAAATGTTGCAAATTAACCTCAAAAGTTTAAAAACACTTCTTTGTAAGGACGAAAAACCTATTTTGAAGCCATCTAGAGTTTCATTACACATTGTTTCAAACATATTTAATATTGATAATTACGAATAAACAAGCTAAAGAAAATACTAAACAGTGTCATATATTATACTAGTAAACAGTTGAATTAAAGTGTAAGTCGATCAATTATTACCGTGACAATATTCGCGAAAATATTAACATAATTCTAATAGGTATAATTTAGACCACGATATTCGATGCTAAATCCTAAAACTTACATCGGAAATCGATGAACTTGAGCGGAATCAAAGTTTATAGAGATTTGAAATGTTTCCGAAATTCTCCAGCTTCAAAAATTATGGCGGTAAATTCAAAAGTACAACGAAACTAAATGTGAAGTATTAACCAAACATTTTATAGTATTTTCCGTCCGACACAACACATTTTTAAACCAACTATAAAAACAAATCACAAAGTAATAGTTAGCAATAAGTGATTTAGTAAATTTTTAACCGAACAATATTTTGATTTAGGTCAAAGAAAATAAATAAATAAATAAAAGGATCGATTTTTTCACATAAGACTCTTACTTGAGAAGATTTAGACTCATCCTGAACGTTCTCGTTCCGCTCATAGTGACAACTGACCTGACCTCGACTAGACGGGAGCACGCATGCGCATACAAAAATTCATTTCCATGAAGACGTGGGATGGTTGGACTATGATTGATGATAGGTACTTTATCCAGGGTGCGTTAGTAACTCCTGGTAAATATCTCGCATGTTGGATTTTAATTGAAGTGTCAGATATGTCAATTTCACCCCGTCATAAATGCCGCAAAAGCTTCGGGAGATGCAAACCGTGAAACAAAATGAACGGTTCATCATAAGACCAAAAGACGAATGGTCAACTCAGCACAAATATAGGCAGGGCAGGGCAGTATGCGTCCCGCATTCAGTGTGTGATTGATTACATAACATTTGGCAGGACTTTTACTGCCAAAGTTCGACAGTTTGCGTGCGAACTGCGGATCTGTCATCACACACTCAACACGTCAAAGCTACGGACCATCAGGCAGCATATTGTTGACCGAATACGAGTACTATCTAACACTAGGAAAAGTCTACAGCGGAGAGAAAGGTGGCTCAGAGAAAATCAACAGTATTTGTCTGACCCATCTCGACTCTTCCAAGACCAGTGTTGCCAGATCGCGCGATTAATCGCAAATTGGGCTACTTTAGAAGTTCTGTGCGCGACTGAAATCGGTGATTTTCGACAAGTCGCAACTTGGGCTATTTATATGCGAGAGATTTTGGCTGCAAATCGCAAAGATTGAGTTTCCCGGTTAAGAGTTGGCACTCCTGCCCGCCGGCTATCCTTGCGATCGCAGCTGCCAATGTCGACTCCTGCGCTCTGACTGGCTGAGACGTTGACAGCAACAGCAATAGACCTTTTCATTTAGGAAAACGATGCTGCGCAAGCACGAAAAATATATAGTACTTCCGTCAGTTTCGTACCATTCCTCCCTGGAACTTATGTGACAATAGTAAATATTGAAGCAAACAAATTTTTTTTGAGCAATTAGAAGTTAAAACACTTCCCACGAAAAAAAGTCTGATTTACAAGAAGAAAATCCATCAAAAAGAAAAAAGGTTGGTGCGACCAAGAAGTGCTGTTTTGGAAATTGTAAAAGTGACAGTCGGTACAAGTCGTAACTTGGAATGTAACTATTATTTTATTTCATTTCCAAAACCCATTCTAATATTTCGAAAGGGAAATATTCTCGATGATGCACTTAAAATTAATTTTAAAAATGAAGTCATTTGCATCTACTTATGTATTTTGTAAGCTACATGTATTTCAAAACTGACAATCCACTTATAATGGCAGCTGTTAATACATTTTCAACTGTCTTTCTTTGAAAATGCTTCATCAACCTTTTTTTATATATGTTTCTTTCATTACATATAATTTCATTTGTATGTAAAGCACAATTTTTCTACTATTCCAACTATGCCATTGTACATAGCAGTCAACAAATTGTTGCTTTTGTCCTTTGTTACATTGTTTTTTGCACTTCAACTACCTTTTTAATTGGCAAATCGTGTTTTCGTCCACATTTTTATGCTGTCATTCAGCACCTGGCACATCTTTTTCATTCAATTTCACATTAAAATTTGATATCACAGTGCACATTTTAACGACATGGTCCGAAAACTTTAAATACCCGCTAAGTATCATGGCGGAGACTAAGCTTCCGCTCTTAAATGCAAAGGTCTATCGCAATTGCAATGTCGGCGAGAAGCGCGCGTATGAATGTCGCCACTCCGGGCTACTTCGGGCCGAAAGTGCGCGATTTTGGGCTATTCAAGCATGCGCAGTTTTCGTGCGATTCGGGCGCATCCAAGTTGCGACTCGCTTAAGCAGGAATATGGTAACACTGTCCAAGACCCTTCAGTTACTGTCGTCCACTCGCCTCAAGGAGCTGTGCCGTGCCCTCATAACACCTGAGAGGAATGCCCACCTATCACTACCAAGGAGGTGAAAAACGTATTAAAAGACATAAAAAACTATTCCGCTCCGGGACCAGATAATATCAAGACCTTCGGGTGAAAGAAGGTTCCTTCAACCCACCAGCATCTGGCCCGGATTTCCACCCCATATCTAAAGTCGGAAGAGCCTATTTCGGAGTGGTTGATGGAAGGGCGCACAGTGCTCCTGCTGAAGACGGGCAACTTAGCTGACCCTAAAAATTACAGGCCAATAACTTGTCTGAAGATACTATATAAGATCTTCACAGCTATCCTAAATAATAGGATTGTTCGGACAATTGGACCTCTGTGGAAAGAGATGTACGAACAACGCGGCTCAAAGAAAGGCGTAGCAGGATGTCGGGAGAACCGGCTTATCGATAGATATGTCTGTAAACACGCAGCATTTTATCAGCGTTACCTATCGATCGCCTGGATTGATTACCGGAAAGTTTTTGATTCAACCTCTCATAGACTTATCATCTGTCTGCTCCTATTTTGCTTCACATTATGGCTACTATCTCCCGCACTTCGTCCTTCCGAAGGTTACCTCTGCGGCAAACCTGGAAATCGAAAGCATATGGTCACTCATGTATTTTACATGGATGATCTTAAGATCTGTGCTAAATATCATGAGAAACTACATCTAGCTCAAGAAATTGTTAAAGAGTATACCAAGCAGATTGAAATGGATTTTGTTTTAGAAAAATATACCAAGATTTATTTAAAGCCAAGACAACTAACTGGAAATTGCAAGGACACTAACATCGTCGATAGAAGCGCTATACAACACCCTAGCTCTGGAGAGACCTATACATACCTGGGCGTGCCACAGAGCCGCATTCAGGACGTGAAATCTATAAAGGATACTCTCCGATGCAGATACAAACGTCTCATCCGACAGATTTGGTCTTCCGAACAATTGCCGAGGAACAAAGTATCTGCGACAAACATGCTTGCCGTCCCGGCAGTACTCTATTCATTTGGAGTGGTCCGATGGACGAAGGACGAGCTCAGATCCCTCGACATCGGACCCCGGAACGTTATGCACATAATTAAAACTCGGTCTTCACTTTAATAACAGGGATGAGCAAAATGCAAAGAATTTTATCCATCTCGAATACTCACTCCTGAAGGCCCGCATTAAGTAGGCACGAAAGAAAAACTTCCGCAAACAGCACCTCGACAAGAAGATGTACGGTATCTTTCACAAAAATGTGGAGGATCTGTCAATGTCGTATAAGCTAACGTTTGCTTTTCCTAAATCACTCGGATTGAAGTCGGGCAGGGAAGGTTTAATTTTGGCTAGTCAAGACGGTGTCATTTCCACTCTAGCATACTATCTGCTTGTCAAAATCATGCGGGAACGATTTGCATCCAAAGGCACAATGTGGCACGAAGAGTGCTTTATTACCATTTCTGTCACTCTTAAGAAATCAGCCCAAATATCGCTCCGCTAAACGCTCCTAGGGAAATAGAGTCAATGGTCGAGAATGAGAAGTGTCGGATATACTAGAACTTCATATTCTCGACAATCGTTTTTGTTGCGCACTCGAGGCCTGACATAGTTCTTCTTGACTTCGAGTAACGAACCATGTTAGTTCTCGAATTTT
>CAKNWT010332696.1:0-10925 GCA_932066315.1 Andricus coriarius
AAATTGATGCTAAATAATCTTTCCGTGATTATTTCTGTTTCCTTTTTCATATTACCTACGCGTCTGCATCCACATGTAAAGCGCCCTTACGTTGCGGAGGGTTCTATTTTAGTTTATTATCACTCTTTTAGCACTTTTTGTATGGCCCGAAAGCAATCAGAAATAAATACATTTGATTTCCGAAAAAAATTATATCGAATATTATATCGAGCTTTTCACGTGTTTTTTACATCTTGCAAGATTTTTTATCGTGTCGATGTAACCGTTTATTATGATACGTTAGTTGGACTTCTTATCAAATTTTCTTTCCACTTTCTTATAGCAACATGAAATTGTTCCCATTGCATGAAAATGCTTTATCGTTGATTTCCAAGTTATTATTTATGTACTTCAGATTTATGATTGCATTTTTGAAACCATAATGCACGATTAGAAATTATTTGTTCTTAAAAATTAGTGTATAAACGCGATGCGAGAATTCTTCAATTTCCAAAAGGAGTTCAGAATTGGTTAATTTTTTAAGTTTTAAGTTTGAATTCATTAATTTAGAAAGATTCCAGTTAGAAAGCTTATAATTTTCAAAGTGTTCAGAATAATTAACTCTCGCAAGTTGAATTCCATAGTTTTCAATGTACATTTCTGAAACAGCTTAATCTTTTAAATTAATGTCTTACAATTTTCCGACTTTTAGTTGAAGATTTAGACTAATTAATTATTTTATATTTATAAGCAAGATTATTGAAATTTTTAGTGGTTTCGAGTATAAAAAACGTTTTGGTGCCACAATTTTTGTTTACAGAATAATTCAATCTACTTTTGATTTCAACAAAATTTTATAATCAGTTTCAGTGTTAAACTATGATTTTTACATTCTCCTAATAATGAGAAAGTATTAGTTTTATGTCAAAACTGACTATCGCAAATTTCCTTAAATCTGCACGTTTCGAGACCCCAGGAATGAAAAAAATAGGTTTTACGTTGGTGTACATTTGACGTCGTTATGGGTGTAGTTCTCATAAAAAATAGTGCAAAATAAAAAATTTCATTTTGCGGTCAAACTATACAAGATACGAAAAAATATGAATTCACAAAAGTTGTGCATCCAGAAAAGAACTAAAATTTCGTTATGATTTCATTTGTGACAGGATGTACAAATAGTTATTTGCGGAAAGGTAACATTTCTTCATTATGAATGTACTATATTATTATATTTACCAATAGAATTAATGATGATCATTAAGGCACAGACCAGAGTATGAGCGATTATCATTGTCTTTCAATTAAGGGCAAAACTAATTATTGCGTTAATAAAGGATTTGGTTAACACTGTATTTAATAAATATCCTGGCCCTTTAATAAAGTATGATAATGGTACTTTAATACCTATCTCATAGGTTATCAGGGCCGAGCTTGTCCTTTTGAGATAATAATATTTGTATTTCATAAACCAGTCCAAGCAAAAGAAGTAAATTAATTCTAGCGAGGCTTAGTTGTGAAAAATTGAGCAATTTTTAATTAGCGCTTTGATAAAAATTTGAATGTCATTCGGAACTTTTTTTAAACATTTAGAAATGTTGTGGACATCTTCCTGGAGGTATCTCGTATGGTTCATAGACTGAAGAATTTAGTGAAGTCATGCAGACATAAATACTATGTCATAATGCTTTCATAAATGAGGCTATTAAAGGAAAAAGTATTTTTTTGTTAATATATTGTTCCATAGCAAAAGAAATAGCCTATTTTTTAAAGTAATACCTATCATTATTTAAAAAATGCATATTTTCACCTTTTTCCAAGAATAGGATCAATTTTCTTAATGGAATCATCTTTAGCCGTACATTTTTTAACAACACTTTTTCCTGTCGAACAAATAAGTTCGTTGCAATGAATAAAAAACCTGTTTTTGCTACATTCAAATAAGAATTGTATCCTGTGCACTGTGAAAATGTAATACCAAAAGCAATATATTGACTGTACGTTTGGCGATGTATAACAAAATGTATAATACAGCTAATTAAATATATAAATATATTCTTTAAAAAATATTTTCATTAGTAAATAAAAGGAACTTTTTTTATTTGCTTCTGAAAAAGCTAGCTGGGGCATTACAAAAAAATTAAAGTCTTGACAACGATAATGAATTGCTTTTATTAGTTCTGATAATGGCAAGTCACTTTCGACATTTCAGGTTGAATAAAATTTTATGGTACGAAGTGTCGTTTTCCAAAAAGATAATTTTTTTTGCATTCTCACCATATTTAGCAGGTTTTGTTTCTAATGGTTTCTCAAAGTTGGATCAAGAATAAAAGTTTTTCCATAAACAATTTTAAAATGTATCAAAGTTTTAAAATTTAAAAAAATCTTTCCGCTCTTTGACAATACCATTGACTACAGTGTTGCGATCCTTAAAAGTACAATTAAATACGTTTTTCCCGAAAATCGCATTCCCGCATGAAAATTACCTTCTAAGCTTTAATTTTCTTTTATCTTTCTTTAACGGTGTAAGAGGAAGAAGTGTGAAAAATAATCATCATAAAAAACGGCAAATCGAACAAAGTTCCATCTCTTCAATGATTTTACAATGTTTGAATGAATAGATTCAAGTTTTTCAGAATAAACTAAAAATGTCTTTATAATGATTACTCGTTGATGTACTTTCTAATTTAATGATCAAAATTTATCTATGTAAGAAATTATTATGGAAAAATGTCTTATAGTATAATATTTATCTACTTGAAGATTATCCGCAACAAAAATTAACGTCTGTCTTTTTCTGTGCTTTAATTATTTTAACAATTGTTATCTTAAAGTATTATCTAGAGTTAGATTTTTAATATTCACAATGACCGATCCAATGGCCTATCTATCAATGTTTTCAACTATAACTATTCTTTGTCTCACTATCGACTTCCGATAAAATTTATTCTTATTATAAGATTATAAATGATCAAAATCTACATAAAATTCATGCGCCGAGAGGACACATTACTGTCACAATTTCATTTAAAACAAAACATGTGTACCCAAGGAAATTTTCATTTTGACCCTCAACCCCCTTGTATTGTGTCCGGAAAATACCACGAAAATCGAAAAAAGAAGCTTAATGTCAAATTCATGCTACACGAATGTTTGGTAAACAGTTTTCCGCATAAATAATTATTATAAGGTAAGACCAAATCGTTTTTATTTCCTCAAAGTAGCAAAAATCCCTCATTATTCAGTATTCTCTTAATTCAGAACTTACATTCTAATTATTGTATCAATTATTTGTTATTTCAAACAATTTTCATGTAAGATATGGACAATCACTCTTTTTAGGTTGATTTCGTTTCACCGAACATAAAAAATTATCAAACGAATTTTGGAAAACAACTTACTGAAAAAATTATTTAAACGAATGAGAATTCTTCATAAATAGGTGCATAATGTAAGAGATTTGAAAAAAATAAAAGCACTTTATCCACCTATTCTATGAAAAATTACAAGTAAATAATTATTGATCTATGTTAGAAAATATCAACTTCTCACGACTTAATAAAAAACAATACTTATACAAATATACTATATGACTTTTCGCGATTTACATGAGAAAAGGGGTTTTCAAACAAACAAAAAGCGAACATATTAATCAGTATAGAGAAAGAGCAGGATTTCTTAACGTTGCTAACAGAAGCCAATTTTTCATGGGGAACCTGCTTTATAGCCTATTCAGTAATGAAGCTCCACATTATCTTCTTAATCTCTTCCATTTTATTGACGAAGATCAACCAACACATTTCAAACTCCGTGAAGGGAACACAGTACTAAAAATTCAGCCACACAGGACGTGTAAAATGCAAAGGTCTTTTGTTATTCGTGGTGCTCACCTTTGGAACACACTACCTGTAAGCATTAGAAATGCACCTTCACAATTTCAATTTAGAAAACTCCTCTTTGGTTACTTATTTAACATATCAAATCCTACCTTCGGAATTACACATTGGTAACATGTAATCCTTGAGTTTAATACAAATATAAGCACACACATGAATGTAGTTACTTTTAAACGTGTATATTTGCGTATGTACATTTACAATATTACTGGTAATAGACCACATCTACTTATCTATATCTTAGTTTACTTAATCACTTCTGTTGAATACCTATTTTTTATTTTTATCGTTATATCGATCACCATTACTTTTTAATTGTAATATGTATCATCTGTTCCTTATAGGGATATCTAGTCCTAGGAACTTTTCATGAATAAATACAAAATACAAATTATATTAATAGCACACAAATCATTTATTTTTTAGATTTTTGCACTACGTTTCGACTAAAATTTCAAACCTACTTCGGATTACAAAAAATTTCACATTTAAGACTTATATTTTTACATTCTCATTCATGACAGTGCAATGTAATGGTCCAAATTTTCGATCTCTGGATTTGTAATTAAATTAGTGGTGTTGAGGATTTTGGTTTACATGCTTTACTCTATAATAAAACAAAATTGGACGAAGGGGTCCTACTGGAGTTTCCCTGATTTCATCTCTGGTCAATAGAGTAATAGTGCCGCTTTCCATGTTAATCCTTGCTCTTCTTTTAGTGCGGATTTTTTATGGAAGTAAGCCGAAAACACTGAAGATCGTCAAGTTCATATTTAATGCCGCCAAAATAAACAATTTTGGTAGGTGTAGCTATATATCTGACAGGAGGAGACGGGGACCTTACACGAAGAGGTGGCTCAGCAGGAGGAGACCTGGCCGTAGAATAAGGTCTGTCTGAAGCAAATGCCCTGTCAGTAGAATGTTGTCTGTCAGGAGAATGTTGTCTTTTAGGAGAAGGAGGTGATGATCTGCCACGAGGAACACCAGGAATGGGGTCATCGTTAGGTAAGCATTCGAACTGTGAACTTAACTCTGCAAGAAGAAACACTGAATTAATTTTTCTAAAGTTAGTCCATATATCATGAACTTTTTTTGAATTATTGCGAGGCATGGCCGAAAAAATTGAATAGTTCAATTTGTAAGATTTACAGTTGAGAACTCTTGCAATTTTATGATTTTCAAATTGAAATATTTCAATTTTGTTCATTTTATAAATCAAAAGACAACTTCTTAATTTCAAATCTTTCAAATTAAAGAAATTTGCGGTGTAGAGGATCATAATACACGCATTTTGTAGCATGTGAATTAATGCTAACTAATCTGTTTCCGATAATTTCAGGTTCCTTTAAAAAAGAAGCAGGTTCATTAGAGTGGTCCAAAATGCATTGGATTTTTTTCTTTGAAATTTTGATGCATATCGCCCTGAAAGTTTGAATTCACAAAATAAAAATCCACTTTTTTTAAAATGATATATAGAGGTGGTGCATGCCCCCTGATGTTTGACACGTATTTCTAATAAAAAAAGACGTTTTCGTAAATTTTATTCTGAAACGTCAATATTAGCTAAATCGAGTCGAAACACAAAAATTTTTCTCACAATTAGCCATAGTATACGGATAAAATATCATTTTTCAAATATCACCCCCTTAAGTCTATTTCATAGGATCCCAAACAAACCCCATAAGTGAAAAATCGGGTTTTGCGAGTTTTCGGTGCTAATTATGATTTTTCTGCAATTTTTAACATGCAAATTGTTCCTCATACATAAAAATACTACTTTATGCTGATAATGAGATATTTAAACATATTTTTGCAACAATTTATTATTGTTTTCAGCAATTATCTGTTAGAATGGAGATAGAAAGTCATAGTTTTTTCAAATATTTTCTACTTTTTGTGCAATTTTCAATTGAAATGAGATAACAGTTCATTAGTGGTAACAAACCTAATTTTGTAAGCAATGGATTGCCATTTTTAATAATATTATCTTTGAACAATGCTAGAAATCGCGGTGTTTTAAAATTTACAACTTTTTTCTTTTTTTTTTTTTTTTTTTTTACGATGGCTGGTGAAAAATGTTCTTATAATACACCGAGAAGGGTCCGCACTTCGCGGTAGTGTGGGGATGCTGATTTCATCACTAGAACGATCTTAATATATAGTGACGCCATCAACGATCCACTAAAAAACACCACCCCTTCTCCTTGGCATGATTCTTCCCGGAACTAATTTCGCATTACTTCAGGGGGTGTTGTTTTCTGACCTGTAGAGGCTCTCTGCTGGTCTTGTCTTTTTTTGCTGCTTGTCCCAACCAAGATGTACGCATCGTCCTCAGTAGTACGGTGGTACCGCACATCGGGCTCGTCGGCCTTCGAGATCTTGCTTGGGTGTAGTTGGTCGGACTGCCTTGCTACTCTGCCTACTGGGGGTTCAGATGGTTCCCTTATTCTGATGTTATACTGCTTCACTGTTTCAATCAAAGATGAACCCATCGATTTTTTTCTGTCGTAGGAACGTTTCCACGTAACTGGCTACGAGTTCCCAGTCATCCTCACTAGCCAGCATCACGTTTATGAGAGAATCTGATGTAAAAACACCAACCTCGGTTTTCAGCCTTTGTCTCTCTTGCACCCACCTGTTGCACTCGAAGAAGGTGTGGAGCTCGTCATCGCGTTCATTTCTGCAGTAAACGCAGTCTGGCTTTTCGGCTTTCCCTATTTTATGTAAGTAGGCCCTGAACAGCCCGTGCCCAGAGAGCATTTGCGTTATGTAGAAATTCACTTCTCCATGTTGTCGGCTTACCCACGTATTTATGCCGCGTATCAGACTGAACATCCATTTACCTCTGGTTTCTCCATTGCATCTTGCCTACCACTGATGCATCGTTTGTGCCCTGTGTTCTTTTTTGGCTTCAAACTTGCGGCACTCGGTTTTCCTCGAGTATACGGCCTTGCGTTCCGCTGCAAGCAGGTCGATGGGAATGATTCCTGCAATTGCCAATGTCGCTGGTTCCGAGACAGTGCGATAGGCACATTCCACTCTCAGCGCTCCTCTCGACTGTACCTTAGCCATTCATTTGCTGTATTTCTCAATTCTGAGAGTATCCGCCCTAACTTCGGCTCCATACAGTAGGACGGAGTGCGTCACCTACATTAGTAGGCGTCGTCTGCTCGGTTTTGGACCTCCTATGTTGGCCATTAGTCGGCTGGGGCTGGTCGTGACTGTACATGCCTTATGAGCTGCTTGTTTAATCTGCTCCCAGAAAGTGAGCTTATTATCGAGCATGATACCCAGATGTTTCGCCGATTTTTTCGTGATTACTTCTTCGCTTCCAACCGGCATCGGGATCTCTAGCTGAATCCGTTTTATTGATAGGATCACTATCCCTGTCTTCTGGATAGCTAGGCTCAAGCACTGTTCTACCATCCATCGTTGGACTCGTCTCATGGCCTCGTTTAATTTCCATTGAGCTTGTCCAAGTTCACGAGCAGCTATGGTCGCTGCATAGGTCTGGTCCCAGGATAGAGCACCACAATTTTGCGGGAGTAGCGACCTACTTGTCGTTTCTCCCTAACAGTGTTCACTACTTGTGACACTGCGTCTACCGTGCTCATCCCTTTCCGGAATCCGTACTTCCCTTCTGTGTCCAGCAGACACAGGGGTCTGAAAGATGACGGTGAGGTTGGGTCGCCTTTGCCCTTTTCTATTGATACCAGCTTTTCTCCTTTCCACTGTTTCGGAAATGTACCAGTCTTGAGGCAGCTGTTATACATGCTTAGCATTATACCTGGGCTTACCTCAACAACTGCCTTTATAGCCTCCACTGGTATGCCATCCAGGCCTGGTTCCTTCTTATCTTGCAGTGATCTTGATGCTGTTAGAAGCTCCATCTCGGTGAAGAGCGGGATTTCGTGCGTTATTGTGTACGCATCTTCTTCTTCCCGCAGTTGATGTGTGGGGAAAAGCGTATTCACAATGCTTGCCATGTTTTTGGCATCACTCTCTCCTTCATGAATTCTCCTTTATGAATTTACCCAATTCCTTTATGACATGCTTGAATGCTGCGTTTCTCAATTCTGCTACGGCTGGTCGTTTCTTCTTGACACGCTGGGCTCTTCGCCTTAGGACAAAACATTCCCTCCGCCGATTTGCAATCTCGTCCGACCACCAATAGGCCGGGCGTCGATTGTCACGTTGTCCTTTCTTCGGCATAGATGCGTCGCAGGTTTGACGTATCAGCTGCATCGTGGTCCCAACAACCCTTCCGGTGTCTTCTTGAGCCATCGCAGCTACTGCATCCTGCCCGCTGATAAGCTTCGACGCCATCTTATGCCTTTGATGGTGTAGAAACATTTGTATACGAAAATTTATATACAAATGGTCACTTCCAGTGTAATCCTCCATGGCCCTCCAGTTTTAAGCCCTTCCGGCAAGATTCAGAGATATGTCAGGGGTGGTTTTTCTCACCAGGGCGTCGAAAAGTGGTCTCTCCCGTATTCAGAACGATGAGTCCCCTCCTGGCAGCCATCTCCATCACTTTTTTGCCTCTGGAGACCATATACGCAATACCCCATTCTAAAGCCTTTGCGTTAAAGTCTCCGGCGATCACTATGACCTCCTCGGTGTCTTGAAGCATCTTCTCGATGTTCTTGAGCTTCGTCTGGAAGTCTTTGATGGGCTCGTTTGGTGTGAGGTAGCAGCTCACAAAAATAAACTTACCAGGCAACCAGGCTCC
Organism: Andricus coriarius; assembly: GCA_932066315.1. Classification (NCBI taxonomy): domain Eukaryota; kingdom Metazoa; phylum Arthropoda; class Insecta; order Hymenoptera; family Cynipidae; genus Andricus; species Andricus coriarius. The sequence continues at coordinate 8,608 of CAKNWT010332696.1, forward strand.
TGGCAGCCCCCGCGTCTCTCACTGACGTCTTTATGACACTCACAAAGGCCTGCGTATACTTCGTGCCTTTGCCTAGCTCCATCAATATTTCGCCCCCATGCGTACGACGGATAGAGCTGTCCGTTCTCTTGACGTTTCTTCGCCTCGTTCCCGTTTTTCAATCGGAGTGGCCCGAGCTGTTGTTATGGGAATGTGACTGGGCTTGGCCAGCCACACAGCAAAAGTTGTCGATCTCCTTATGTTGGTCGTTCCGTTTTATCTTCAACTGTTGGATCAATTCCATCATGTACTTGATCCCTCTCTTCACCGTCGTACTGATGTTTTGCTGCCTATCAGCAGCGTCTGACATCCTTGACGTCTCGTCTGACATTTTTTCAATAATGTTCCGGATCAACATTTCCTTTTCCTCTATCCTCTACGTCTACGTCCTTTAAATTTAAGATTGTTTAGAGGGTTTTGTTCGTTATGAAATATCGCCAGCGCATCGTGCGTGGAGGGGCGGGCCGAAATAGATGAAAACGGGTATACCCTCGGACCTAAGTCCTACCCCAGTTCCATGAGGCCCAGTCTTCGTTTAACCAGTCCCGGAAAACACGGACGGACCGGAACTCGCCCGGGACACTGCAGATTCCGACCTCTACAGCCATCACGCACTCCCTGCACAAGGCCAGAAGGGGCTGGCTTCTGATATTATGCTGCGGCTGACACCTCGGCAGTGCAAGCACACATCAGCACCTTGCCACGTCAGCGGGTGAGGCAAACGTGGTTCGGGGCACTCTTAATGGGCGTCAGCAGAAAACAATCGTGGTTTTTTCTCGGTGTATCCTTCACCCAGTCTGTTTAGCCCGCGAGGCGTATTTTATTTTCGCCCTACCATCTATATCTAGCGAGCATTTCCCTATCCGCCACCTGGGGACGCGCCGCATATGGGTTACAGACTCCCAATGCGGCTTTTCACTTAGTGCGGTAATAATTAATGTACGTTGACAATAATAGTTGTTAAAGCCATTTTTTTACTGTTTCTAACTATCTTCTTTTAGATAACTGCTAGAAAGGTTTTTTTTTCTTTTTAAGTGTTTAACATTCATTGCCTTATTAGTGATGAACAAATAATAAATATAGATTAGAGAAATACATAATTTAAACAATCTCTTTCTTTTTCGTGAATATATTTTGCTGGAGGGGGTTCATATCAAAATAGGTGCAATTCCAAATTTTTCTTCTACGCTTTGCAAAAACTTCTTGTTTTAATTCAAAACCAACCTTCTGTTACATGTTATTCTTTGTTTTTTTCTCTGTTTCAGCTTCACTAATTACGTGTTTATAACTAAACAGTCAAATAAAACCTAAAGATTTCAGAAAAAAAAACTTTCTAAGATTACTGCAAGAGAATATAATTAACAGCAATAATCAACTGTGTATCAAGCGTGTAAAAAGTTAAAAACGTCAGAAGAAATGGCAACTATCTAGCATTAATAAAGATGACGATATTTATATACAATAATAATTTGTTTAAATAATTATTTTTGTTACATTGAATTAATTATTAGCTCATCCGATGTAAAAAGTAGACAAACCGTTTAAAATTTTTGAAAAAGCCGCAACTTGCAGGCATTATTGAAATAGAATATTATTAAAAATAATAATAATAAATTTTCTAAGCAATTAATTTTGTTAACTTTCATTATTTATTCAACTCACGCTGATTGAAAATTGGACAATTCTCTGTCTAATCTAACAGAAAATTAATAAAATCAATAACAAATTGTTTAAACAATTTCTTCAAACATCTAACTATCAGTATAAAGTAGTATTTTATATATTAGAAACACTTTGCTCAAAAAAGACAGCGAAAATTCATAATTAGCGCAAAAAACTCGCAAAACCCATTTTTTCACTTATGAGGGTTTTTCGGCACCTTATAAAACAGACTTATGGGGCATATATTTTAAAAGTAATATTTTATTCGTATTCTATCGCTAATTATGAAGAGAAGTATTAAGTTTCAACTCGATTCACCTGGTATTGACAATACTGAATAAAATTTACAAAAACCTCTTTTTTTCCTCAGGGAAATAAGTGTTGAAAAAATGGATTAATTTTGTTTTATATTAAAAGAAATTTCTGGGCTGTATACGTCAGTCTTACCTGTGATAAAATTGTCTTCCCGCTTATTTAAAGCAGCATGAAGGGATTCCCATTGAATGGAGAGGCTTAATCTTTGACTATCAAGTTATTAACTTTGTACCGTAGATTGATGATTGAATATTGAAAACCGTGACGCACAATTTAAGAATTATTATTTTTAAAAATTCTTT
>CAKNWT010332699.1:0-20229 GCA_932066315.1 Andricus coriarius
TTGAAGAAGAAAAATACAATTTTGTTCTAATGTTTTATTTAATTTTGATCCAACTTCAGGTTACAAGCATTATTCTGTTTTATTTTACCATTATTTTAATCAGTTAATCTGAGGAGGTGTGCAGCGAATCGTAATTAGCAACAAATTTTATAAAAAAGGTGTGGGGAGATTGGGTAATGTCTGCCTACATGACGTTCCCTTAATTCTTCTGATATCATAATCTCAACATCACCGCTTATCATATTTATTTTCATTCTGGAATTATTATTTCTATCTCTCTTATATATTCTACGAAGAATATCAGTATAATCCAGTGTTGGAAAAATATCACCATTCAATGTTGACAACACAATATATTCTTGGTTTGACGTGGGAACAAAGGACCCCGCACAAAAGCAATGGAAAAAATTATTCCGCAAATTGGCTGAAACTTTCAGAAAGTGATGTTCTCGGCATGCTGAACAAAAGACTCCATGGGCCCAAGTCGATCCTATGATTAGTTTTCGAGTTATGGACGTTAGAAGTCCCCGATTTTCGAGGAATCTGCGATTACACAGCCCACACTGCCCTACGAAAAAAGTAGTACGGAAGAGCCGAACGACAAGACCATAGTATCTATATGTTTTTCTGGTGGCTGAATCCAAATCCGGGATCCGTTCGACTCCATGAGGTCAATGTCAAGGTCAGGCCAAGGTCAAATATACGAAATCAGCTTTCTACTCTGCAAAACCCATCTATTTATACGTTTTTGGGGCCGCTGAATAAAAATTTGGTGTCCGTACATACCCATCAAGTCACAATAAAGGTCAATCCAAGGTCAAATCTTCAGAATTAGTTCTCTACGAAGTGAACCAATGTATGAATACCTTCTTGAGGTCACCAGATCCTCTGCCGGTTTTATTTGATTAGGTCGAGGTGTAGGCGGACGTTTCTGGAGCGTGTGTGTACATGTGAATATATATATATATATATTTATTTATTTATTTATTTATATATTCACACATGCCAAGAACATCCGCCTACACCTCAACCTCAACCTCGACCTAATCAAATGAAACCAACAGAGGATTTGGTGACCCCAAGAAGGTATTCATAGATTGGTTCAGTACGTAGAAAACTAATTCTGTAGATTCGACCTTTGATTGACCTTCATTCTGACCTGTTGGGTGTGAACTGACACCGAATTTGGATTCAGCGACCCCAGAAAGGTATAAGCAGATACGTTTTGCAGAGGAGAAAGCTGATTTTGTAGATTTAACCTTGGACTGACCTTGACTTTGACCTGATGGGGTCAAACGGATCCTGGATTAAGATTCAGCGATCCCAAAAACATAAAAGTACTATGGTCCTGTCGTTCGGACCTTCCGCACTACTTTTTTCGTAGCGCAGTGCGGGCTGTGTAATCGCAGATTCCTCGAAAATCGGGGACTTCTAAGGCCCATAACTCAAAAACTAATCATAGGATCGACTTGGGCCCATTGAGATGTCAAACCAAGAATATATTGTGTTATCAACATTGAATGGTGATATTTTTTCCATACTGGAGTATACTGATATTCTTCGTAGAATATATAAGACAGATAGCAATAATTCGAGAATGAAAATAAAAATGATAAGCGGTGATGTTGAGAATATGATATCAGAAGAATCAAGGGAAGGTCATGTAGGCAGATATTACCCAATCAGGCATATATTACAGAAATCAAATTCCTTTATAGGCATGAAAAATGTATCTTGGAAACTCAAATTGCCGGTTCTGATCTGCCTCGGCAGTAATCCAAATATATCCACATTAGTGTGATCTGCCTAAACATCCCGCAGCTCATCATCACAGGAGACTTTGACCTGGCATGAAGAGGGCGCTACTGAGGAGAAACCCAGTCAGGTGAATATTGTCTGGCACAAGAAGAAGAACCAGCATAGCGTTTGCCATTTGCATTTCATTCGGACTCTAGTGAATCGTAATTGGCTACAGATTTAATAAAACTACTTGGGAAGATTGGGTGATTTTTTCTACTGGACAACACCTTATTTCATCTGCAGTCAAATTATCAACTGCGCCGCTTATTATATATTTTTTTTATTCGCGAATTATTTTCATCTGTCCTATATATTCCACGAGTAGTCCTACTATAATCCAATAGTGCAAAAACGTCACCACTGGATGTTGATAATACAATATATTCTTGGTTGGACCTAAGCACATAGTTCTTATGATCTATTTGCATTTGAATCGGTTTATAGGTAGAAAAAAAGTATCTTCGAAATTCAAATCGCTGGTTCCGATTTGTGTAAGGAATGAGCCGAACATAGCCAAGTTGTTCTACTGGACGTCCAAGTACTTGAACAGAACGAGGCCTGCTGGGAGAGGACCTGGACCCGTCACCAAGAGGTGGCTCCTGCCATAAAGTCCAGTCAGGTGAATGTTGTCTGTCAGACGAAGAAGAACCAGGGTTACGTTCATTATTATGATTGCATTCGGACTGCAATGAATCGCAATTTTCTGAAGTTCTAATAACATTTTTGTGGAAGATTGGTTGACGTTTGCCTACTAGACAATATCTTATTTCATCTGGCGTCAAATTATCAACTTTTCCGCTTATCGTATTTATTTTCACTCTCGCACGAACTCTATCTGCCGAATATATTCCACGAAGAACCCCGCTATGCTCTAATATTGCAAAAGTGTCACCATTGGATGCTGATAACACAATGTGTTCTTGCTTTGCCACGGGAATAAAGTTATTTTTCTCTGGTCGCCATCTAACTGGATAACCAGCAGGAAACAAGTATCTTCGAAATTCGAATCGCAGGTTGAGATTCGTGCGAGGCATGAGCCGAATGTATCCAAGTTGTTCAAGTGCATATCCAAGTACTTTAGGAAAAGGCGGCCACCCAGGAGGGGACCTGGCCTTGGCATGAAGAGGATGCTGCTCAGGAGCCTCAGGTGTACGACGAGATGACGAAGAGTGAAAGTGAACAGGGCGGGGAGTATCAGAGGAATCTCTCCTTGACTGCGAACTCAATACTGCGAAAAGAAAGAGAGGATTTATGTTTTTCGCTAAAAAAATTTCAAAAAGAGCTTGAAACTTAATTTTTGTTTTTGATATAAAATACATTAATATCATAATGAAAGGATTCTTTAAAGAAAAGTTGTGCAACAGAACTGTCAGGTTGAAAATGATTGAGGCCAACTGTGTTTAAATTTAAAACAACAAATTGTTCTGTTTTTATTTGTGGAATGTATTCTGAATTCAGTTCAGGTTGATATTTCGTATTCCATACAGATAAACACAAGTGTAAATTAATACTCATCTTTATACAATAACATAATTTGGAATGCTAACCGTAAATTTTCCTCTATGCACGAAATGTCTATTTCTAAGAACTCTGTGTACTCCGACGGCTCTGTTGCTGATAAATTATATTTACTTGCAAAGCCTAAATGGCGTACTAAAGGGAAAAAACCTTGGAATGATAAAGAATGTAGAGTCAGGCGCCGTAAGCTTAGACAATCTTTAAATGTCTTTAAAAGGATATCTCGATTAATGAAATCAAAGGCTTTTTATTAAAATGTAACTGTAATAAAGCATTGGGCGAGGATGGGATTCCCAATAAATTTTTCAAAAACCTTTCAGAAAATTGTGTACAGTACTTAGGCCACCTCTTCGACGAGATATGGTCTGCGGAAAGAGTCTTATCTAGCTGGGCTAAGATTCATGTATTTACGTTGTATAAAAAGAACGATAAATCTGGTCGCCATAATTACCGGGTTAACGAGGTCAACATTCTGCCAGAAAATAGGACCGGTTTTAGGCATGGAAGAAGTTTTATCGACCATATTTTTACCATTAATCCTTTAATTCAGATTCACTTGTCAATTTCAAATAAAGGAATTTTTCCTTTTTATATATATTTGGAACAGGATTCTGACTCAGTAAATCACTGGCATCTATCAAGCAAACTCCTTGGTTCTCTATTTTTTGCGCTTTTCATATATGATCTAGAAGAGTACTTTAGAAATTATGGCTTGCTTATGCTGATGATTTATTTATTGATTGAAAATGATCTTGTTGTTTTAAATTGAGCTATTCAGTTTGATGATTTAACTATCCTCGAATAAATTCGTCTCTATAGGTTAAAAATTCTATTATAATGCTGAAAAGTAACTTATTTGTTGTAATCTTAGCAGTGTATTATGCAGAAAAGGGAACAACAGAGTCATTATTAATGCATGTATGTTTTCAGTGAGAGACGTAGGAGCAGACCTCAAGTGCCGCTTTTCAAGTTCGTAATGTAATGTAATGGCCATTATATATCTATGAGGTCATCATTTTTGGCGACATAAGCATACCAAAGGCCATTATATGAATATAAGCCTGAGAAATGGCCATATTCATGAATGTATTATATAATATATAATAATAATGATAGATATATTATATTAGTATATTCACCAATAGAATTAAAGATGACCGCCAGAGTGAAAACGAAAGTAGAGACCATCCTCAATTTCGCAAAGTAGAGGAAAAACTGATTAATGCTTCAGTGAATAAGTGGGTAACCAAATGTGTCTAAAGAATATTCTGTTGCATCATCACAGTACACATATATACGTAAGTAGTTGTTATCTTACCTATATGTGAGATGACGACGTTGTTAGTTTCAAGATTGCCCTTCGGAGATAAAAATATTACTTTACATCTTTTATTATGATCATTCTAATTATTACATTTTCATCTTAAATGGAAGGCATAATTATATTTATAATTATAATTATAACTGGTTCTAAACTATGTAGGTATGAATTGAACAAAAATTATTAACGTAATAAGTGTGCGCAAAGGACAATCGACTTCTTGAATGTTAAAATTTAAATACTTTTTCAAAAATTAATTTTATGAATTAAAGATCCAGTTGGCTGGTTGAAAATCAATCATTTTTAACTACGATTTAGAAAAAAATTCTAAATTTATATTTTTTATTTAAAATGTACCTTTGTTGGTAGAAATCTAATCTTCTTGATCAAAAATTCGAATGTACGCTAAAAGTTTAACTACTTTGTTGAAATTATAGTTTATCAATGGTGTAGAAAATTCTTATTTGTTCGAATCTCTGACACCTTGCCTTGATAACTTTTCAGTATTTTTTTCTTTCAGGACTGATACCCTAATATACATTTTGGATACTTGTTTTTTAGATTGATTTCCTTGCGGTAAGAAAATACAGATTAATGATCGACATAGTGAAAGGGATTCGAAAAAACTGGCATTTTCTACATCATTTCTATAGCGAGGAACAAGTGATAATAATACTAAATACTGTCAAATTGTCGTTTAAACATTTTCACGATGTACAGCGTATAAAAATTTTTGAATAAATGAAAATTGTTTACCTAATTGCCAAATATCCTAAACAAACAAAAATTACTCATAACATTTGTTCATTGTGTAATTAATTCCAGAAAATGATAACTTTTAACGATTGACTTAACAAAATATTTCACAGCAGAAACACTAGGATGAATTTTGTTGCAGTTAATTTTAAGATGGGGTTCCATCATCATTTTGAATGAGGTAAAACATGCATGAATCCTACACAAAACTGCTATGTTTCATTTGTTGGGACATTTTCCGGGCACAACGTTTGAAGCTATTGGGTCAAAATTACTCTTTAAATATTCTCCAGGATTATTCGCAATGTTTCTCGGTGTAAACCTAGTACCTGCACTGCTTTACGTGACGAGGAATTGGGGGTTTTCTGAAAATAAACTTCACCTCTAAAATCTTTTTACATTCTGATCCTAATGAGAAGGTATGAGTTTCATGTGAAATTTCAATTTGCAAATTTTCATTAATTCTCCACGTTTTGAAGCTCGCTGAGACATGTACAGTTAAGAGTATCTCTTCAAATTACTGAAATCTCTTAAAAATACTTTAAGATATTTCAACAACTTTGAAATATTTTTGCCTTATATTCTTCTAAAACACACTACAATATTTCCAATCCTTTGAAGTTTCTTCAAATTATCGAGATAAATAAAAAAATCCTTCGAATCTTTGAAAATTCCCTAAAATCTTTCAAGTTCTTTGAAATGTTTAAAATCACTTGAAACTTTTCAAACCTTCCGAAAATGACTCAGACTCTTTTCAAATCATCTAAAATGAATTAAATTACTGAAGTCAACTGAAAATTCCTTGGAATATTTTGAAATACTCTAAAAGTTTTCAAACTCTATAAAAAAAATTAAACTCCTTTATAATATGTCAATCTTTTTAAAATGCCTTGCATTTTTTTGAAAATATCCAAAACTCTCCTAAAATCTCCTAAAGATTTATTTTAAATATTTGTAAATCACTCGAAACTTTCTAAATTTCTGGAAATGACTTGTAGTCTTTTAAGATACTCTAAAATATTTCAGATCCTTTTGAATCGATTAAAGCAACTGATGCCTCGTGTCACACGCATCGCAGGCGAAAATGATATAATCGTGGCAATCGAAATCGAAAATATCGTTTAGAGATTTTATATTAAGAATTGACTAAAAAATCTTTCCCGGTTGAAAATTCAACTATTATCTTAAAGATTCCTATTTTTATTTTAAAAATTAGTCTGTTTAGGTTAAGTCTACAACTAATTTGTTGAAAATAGGAATTTTTTCCTTAAATTAATTTTTTTAAACTAAAAATTTAGCAATTCCATGTATTCTCGAAAATCGACATCTTTTATAGAAACTTCATCTTGTTGGTTGAAAACACCTCTTCTTTGTTTGAAAATTTAACTATTTAAAAAAAAATTATTTTTAGTAATTGAAAATAATTTTTTATTGAAAATTTACCTGTTTCTATTTTTAAGTTGAAAATTCATCTGAGTTCTCTGGTTAGAAATCGGTTTTGTTTTACTAATTAATTTTTCATTCTTGCAAATTTAAAATCGTTAAAGATTGAAAACTTTTAAATGTATTCATTCTGTACGTTATTTTTCATTTTGTTGACAGGAAACGATATTGATTAGAAGAATTCCGATGGCGGATATTGTTTAGTTAGTTTTTCTCATTTTCTGAGAAAAAGGTTCGATGCCTAGGGACTTTTTTCGATAAAAAAACAAAAAACCAGTGTTACAGGATTTAAAAAATTCAAAAAAACAAATGAGAATGCAAATCGAAAATTGAACAACGCACGATAATTATATATATGATTATATTAATATTAATTATATTATGTTATATTATATTAATATTATATTATATATAAAAAAATATATAATATATATATAATACATATATAATATATATTGTTAAATTCTTGAAAACCCTTTGAAATATAATTAAATTTTTTGAAATTTGAGAATATCCTTTAGAATTCAATAATACTTTGAAATGTCTTGAAATATTGGCACTATGAGTAATCTTTTAAAATTTTTGAGATTCCACTAAACGTGGTGAAAATACTTTGAAATCCCGTTTAAAAATTACGTCACGCTTTAGGTCTATTCCTGCTTTGAGAGGGATCGTTTTTATGATCAAAATGATACTAATTCACGATGTTATTCGTCAATTTTATGAACAAATATTACATATGGATATCTACAGGCCAAGAAAAGATAGTTTTTCGTTTTTAAAATAAGTAAAGTGTATCAAATAAGGATTTGTTTTCCTAAGATTTGCTCATCACATAACAATAATTAAGATGAAAATTATTTCATTTTTAAAGTTTATGTTCTGGTTTTTATTTAAAATTTTTTATTTTATTATTTCTTTTTGTTTTCAAACAGCCACCCTAAAAATTTGATTATATCCCTTGTTTATAAAATTAACCAATAATATCGAATGATACATTTTTATGATCAACTTCACCTGGTCGAAAGAAGCAAGTAATTTTATCGTCAAAATTTTACTTTAAAAATTAATACACGATAATCATACCATAATAATATTTTATATTATGATTTTTGATACAAAATAATATATAATACTCAATTATAATATTTAAATTACCGTTGCCAGATTAACAACTTCTTACTATTTCGCAATATTTTCAAAATTGTGAACTGATGATAATGTACAGTTATGAAGTACTGCAATGATTGAACTAAATTGGAGACAATCAATAATTGATGGTTAGTCAAATTCAAATAATAATTCAAAAATATTGAATTAAAGGAACCTTAGGTGTCTTTATGTCACGTTTTGACAGTTATCATTGTTTTAGAAATCATCGATTCCCAATAAAGCTTCCTTCCCTGGTTCCTTTCCACATTGTCGCTGGACAGCGCACTTCCAATCAAAACCAGCAATGCTTGCAAAAATGCCCTACCTCACCCTTGCATTCGTATACACTCAAAATTCTCAACGAAGTTCTTTAATACAACGTGCGCCGATAAGAAGTACAATGGAATCCGGACAAAACAGTTTCTATTGCCCCTCTGTACTCGACGCGTAACTGAGCTGGGCCGCGCGACTTCATTAATAATTACAGTTAGACATTGGCCAGAAACAGCGTTATCAAATGGTAAATCGACTTGACCCCTTATATTGAAGTATATATTAACGGGAGCCGCGCTTCAAGCTGCACCAGCGGACCTGCGCTTCTACCAAATTGACTCACACAGACAGATCTACAAACGGACGTAAAACACTTTCGGATCTTCAATCTACGGCAGAGAGAATGCGAATTTAAGTAACATAACGATGTACAGGCGTGTAGCTATTTAAATTCAAAACCAGCAAAAATCGTTTTCTACCATTAAAGATATACCGATTCTGCAAATCAGCTTAGTGCACACAGAATATAAACGGCGAATCGTTCCAGTGCAGTTCTTATAGCGAATGACAACGTTCCGGGGAAAGGTGTGAACCTGACAAGTTGGATCATATTCCAAAAACGATAAATGTAATTCTTTCCCACTCCTTCCTTCTCCCTGGCGAATAAAGTGTGGCGGTGGCTATAAGTGAGGGTAAGTCGAATATGAAATCACTTTTTTTTTCTTCATTCCTTTGGAATTTTACTATCGGTTTTCTATGTAATTTCCTTTTAATTTGAATGCATTAAAACCAAAACTAGCGTCAGTGAGTTAGTAATTCAAAAGACACCCAACTTCATCAATGAGATTCAACGGTAACAGGGCAGCCGGAAAATGAAACACCTTGATTTGATGGGAAGATAATCACGATTCCAAAAAATCAAACAAATTAATAAAATTAATTTGGCAGCTTAAACCTCTTGTACATTATAATAATTAGAGATCTTTCACAACTTTTTATTATCAAACATGAGTATCTCGTACGTAACAGGTCGTTATTTGCATGCCAGGTTCCCCACTCGGCCTATTATTATCCAAGATTTGTCGCCGGACTTTTCTGTCCTGGCATACTTATCTAGCGTCCTTCACGTTCATGCATTTCTACATGCCAGCTTCCGCGCTTTTATGGCTTTTTATGTCTTTTCTGATTAAGTTCTCATTCGCATTTTTCCGCTTGTTTTGCGTAGGAAATTCATGTCAACCGCGATAATTCTGCTCTTGTCCTTTTCTTGATAGGTTTATGCCTCGCTACCGTATAGTACAGTCGGTACACATATAGAATTATGTATTGCCATTTTAGCTTTTTAATTTATTTTTTTACTTCAGATAATTGGAACATTGCTTTCTCACCTTTTTCCTTCAAATACCATGATTTTTGTTTTATTTATGTTAGTTGTGAGGCCCATATTCTTCATGGTTGTATTTAGTTTATTCAACATTCTTCGCAAGTCTTCCATTGATTCTGCCATAACAATCTTGTCATCTGCGAAAGCTAACCCACGTACCCTCACTGTCTCGAGATCTACACCTTCTTTGTCGAAGAGGGCTATTCTTAGACACTTGTCCACAAATATGGTGAATAGCCATGAGGACATAACGCATCCTTGTTTAACGCCTTGCATAATAGCAAACCAGTCACTCAGTTTCTCATTCACCCTTACACACGCTTCGCTAAGTGCATATATTGTTTTAATGGCTTGTAGAAGCCATCCATTGACTCCTTATTCTTTGAGGGTTTTTTAAAGTCTACTTCTATCTACCTTGTCAAATGCTTTTACTAAGTCTGCAAACGCACAAAAAACTTTCTTTCCGACTCTCAAACTTTTTTCTGTGATCCGTCTTAGTCTAAATATTTGATTTGTATATGATCTTTATAAGTTTGCGACAAGACGTATAATACTTTGTTGTAACTCTGCTATCATAATTCAATCTTGATCCTTTTCAATCTAACACAATTACGCTAGCACATTCGCTCTCTCACTTATTATTATTATTATTATTATTATCCAATAATTTTTTTAAATCTCTGATGTATCATATAATGATAACTTCAAGAATATTGTTCTACCAGCCACTGTATATTTAGTAATGCTCTAAGTATTGCCTGTTCCTGGAGGGCTATTTAGCCCTGAGAACTTATACTAAATAAATTAATAAATCTTTCAGGCATAAATCCACTTTGTACTTCCCATACCTTTTCTTCTGTTATTTTCATTGCCCTGCGGATAAGTATTTTAGAGTATATTAGACTTAGTGTACTTGAAAAGCTGATACCACTGTAATTATTGCAGTTGCTATTATCTCCCTTCCTTTTGTATATTGGTACGATAATCGCTCGTCTTCAGTCGTCTGGTACTCCTCCCATCTCGATACATAAAGGACCCTAAACCAAATACATGGTGAAAAAGGTCCCTGTAAAATTTTCGAAGTTTTTGATATTGTTTAGTTTATGCTCTCCTAATCAAAAAATCCTTATGGCTAAAACTCAAGTTCTGAACAGTTTTTGCGCTACGACGATTTAAAAGTCAGATTTGGGTACATATTTGTACCTGTGGAGTGAAATTTATGTATCACAGACTTTTTTCCACCCTGTGCATTCAAGCACTCTAAAGCACCTATTACAGAATTCTCCTTTTGTGTCAACGCTCCCATCCTAACTTCAGCACTAAACGGTTAATAAAAGCACTCAGACCTCAAAATGAACTCCCAGCGTTCCTGTTTGACTTTGATTCGCCAGTTTTAATCAAACAATCTAGAATACCTTATGAGAAATGCTTATCTCCTTCTAACGATCTCAATTTGACTGCAACGCTGATTGCTTAAGAAATCATTAAGGCAACAAAATCAACTCCCAGCCTTGATGTTTGGCCCTGATAAGCCAGTTCATATCCGCAGTAATCATTTGATTACGAAAACAGCACCGCTGCGACTTGATTTTGTGATCTACGTACATACGCATTCCTTATAAAGTGTTTTAGACTGCTTGACTTAATCTGGTGAATCAAAGCCAAACAGCAACGCTGGGAGTTTATTATGCTGTCTGAGTGCTTTTATTAAACGCTCAGAGTTGAAGGTAGGATGGAAGCGTTTGCACGAAAAGAAAATTCTATAAAAGGTACTGTAGAGTGCTTGACATAAACTGGTTGATCAGTGCCCAATTGCAACGCTGGGTACCGATTCTTTTGTCCGGACATTCAACTTAAGCGCTTTGAGAGGAACTTCGGATGCAATCTTTCAATCGCAAGTAGTGCTTGTCATGCTTTTGTGAATTACGTATTTGTATCACCGATTCAGACAACCAAATGCCCCTTGATAATAGAAATGGAACTTCGCATTCGATGCTCCATAAAATGCAATTATATGAACGATTTTTGCGTTGCCCAAGCGCATATCACGTAGCCCGAACGCTTAGCGCTTATCACTTCTAACGCGATTACATCGCATGGTTCGTCCGTGCAATTCTTTTTCTACATAAACTTGCACGAGAGCAATGCAAAGATTCGAAAAAAAGTCTGTGAAAGTCTGTGTTCGATGAAAATTTGAAGAATAAAAATACAATTTTGTTGTAATGTTTTAATTTAATTTTGATCCAACTTCAGGTTACAAGGATTATTCTATTATATTTTACAATTTTTAAATGAATTAATGATACGCAGTCTCCAGTGAATTAAATTTTGATAACACACTATATTCTCGGTTTGGCGTGGGAAAAAATTTACCATATTCTACCAGCAATCGGATTCCTTTATCGGCATCAAAAACGTATCCTTGAAACTCAAATTGCCGGTCCTGATTTGTCTCGGGAGTAACTTGACTATATCCACGTTCTCCAAGTGCATATCCTAGTACTTCATAAGAAACAGGCCTGCCCGAAAGAGACTTGGACCTGGCATAAAGAGGAGGCTACTGAGGAGAAATCCAGTCAGGTGAATATTGTCTGGCACAAGAAGAAGAACCAGGATAGCATTTGCCATTGGGATTCCATTCGGACTTTAGTGAATCGTAATTGGCTAAAGCTTTAATAAAACTATTTGGGAAGATTAAGGCGATTTTTGCCTACTGGACAGTACCTCATTTCATCTGCAGGCAAATTATCAACTGCGCCGCTTATAATATTTATTTTTATTCGCGAATTATTTTCACATGTTCTATATGTTCCATGAAGAGTCCCACTACAATTCATTATTGCAAAAACGTCACCACTGGATGTTGATAGTACAATATATTCTTGGTTTAGCCTGAGCACATAGTTCGTATGATCTATTCGCATTTGAATCGGTTTATAGGCAGGAAAAACGTATCGTCGTAATTCAAATCGCTGATTCTGATTTGTGCAAGGAATGAGCCGAACAAAGCCAAGTTGTTCTATTGCACATCCAAGTACTTGAACAGAACGAGGCCTGCCCGGAGAGGACCTGGACCCGGTACAAAGAGGATGCTCCCGAGGAGAAATCCAGTCAGGAGAATGTTTTCTGTCAGAAGAAGAAGAACCAGGGTTACGTTTGATATTTGCATTGAATTCGGACTGTAGTGAATCGTAATTTGCTGAAACTTTGCTAAAATGTATTGGAAAAATTGGTTGACGTTTGCCCACTGGAAAATATCTCATTTCATCTGGGGTAAAATGATCAACTTTGCCGCTTGTCATATTTATTTTCACTCTCGCATGAATTTTTTTTGATGAATATATTGCACGAAGATTCCCGCTATGCTCTAATATAGCAAAAATGTCACCATTGGATGCTGCTAATACAATATGTTCTTGGGGTGGCACGTGACCATAGTTCCTATCTTCTGTTCGCAATCTAATTGGATAACCAGCAGAAAAAATGTATCTTCGAAATTCAAATCGCAGGTTCTGATTTATACGAGCAATGATCCGAATGTATCCAAGTTGTTAAAGTGAATATCCAAGTACTTTAGGAAAAGGCGGCCACCCAGGAGGCGACCTGGCCTTGGCATGAAGAGGATGCTTCTGAGTAGAAGTTCGGTCAGGCGAATGTTATCTGTCAGAAGGAAAAGAACCAGGTTTACGCTCGCTATTAGCATTCCATTCAGACTGTAGTGAATCTTGGTTTGCGAAAGCTTTAATAAAATTGTTGGGGAAGATTGGGTAACTTTTCCCAACTGGACAATATCGCATTTCATCTCGGGTCAAATTTTCAACTTCGCTGCTTATCATATTTATTTTCAGTCTCGCTCGCATGAGCTCTGCGTGAGGAATATATTTCACGAAGAACACCGTTATGCTCTAATATAGAAAAAATGTCACCATTGGATACTGATAGAACAATATGTTCTTGTGCTGGCACGGGACCAAAGCTGCCTTCTTCTGTTCTCAATCTAATTTGATAACCAGCAGGAAAAACGTATCTTCGAAATTCGAATCGTAGGTTCTGATTTGTTTGGGGAATAAGCCAAATGTATCCAAGTTGTCGAAGTGCATATCCAAGTACTTTAGGAGAAAGAGGCAATCTGGCCCTCGCACGAAGAGGATGCTCTTCAGGACCCTCAGGTATACGACGAGAAGGAACAGTGCAGAACTGTCAGGTTGAAAATAATTGAGGCTAACTGTGTTTAAATTTAGCACAACACATTGTTCTCTTTTTATTTGTGGAATTTATTCTGAATTCGGTTCGGGTTGATATTTCGTATTCCATACAGAGAGACGCAAATGTAAATAAAGATTAATTTTTAAATAATGAAATCAATGGGAATCCTAACCACGAATTTTCCTCTATACACCAAATGTCTATTTCTAAGAATGTCTATTTCTATGAGTTACATTTACTTGCAAAGCCTAAATGGCGTACTCCAGGATATAAAACTTGGGATGATAAAGAATCCAGAGTCAGGCGCCGTAAGCTTAGACAATCTTTAGATGTCTTTTAAAATCTTTTCTGAAGTTACGTGAGTACAAGTCGGGGCAATATGAACATACACTGCTGAATTCACTAGCTGCTTTTAATAATTCTGAGGATTCTTGGTTCTTCGACAAACAATACAAGCATGCTTGTATGGCAAGACCTTGTTTTTTCTCTGTATCCGATTGAGGCTCCACTTCGCACACTGTAGATTGTAAACGAATACTCTTTATTCAACTGTTATCTATCGATTGTTAATTTCAAGCCTGGAAAACTAAGACTACCCATTTTGTAGTCTCACACTTAGTGTGTTTTTTTACGCAAAAGAATGCTAGAGATTGAGGTTCTTCGATTCAGTCGAGAGATTAAAGTCCTTTTTCTGCAAGAAAATTCCAATTGAAATCAAGAAAAAATCGGGTGCAATGGAGTTTACGTATTAGGCAATAAATAGTTACCACTATAATCAAGAGCGGCACGGGAAAATAGAATTATGCCATTGGATAATAAATCATCGCGTGATGATCCGTATTTGAAATGGGCGGAGACTATAGCATACCTCGTTCGCGAAAACGAAGGCAATGCTTGTTGGCTTTCTAAATTGTTCTCAAGGTACGAGACATTCTATTTGTACCATTGAAGCATTTTACACCTGGGATAATTTGCGCGCGAGAACAGAGCGGCAATTGCAATTTTTCTCAGATCCAATTAACGAAGTCGTCTCAATGTAAACTAATAAATAAGTACCTATTTCAATTGGAAGCGATGAATCACATCTCTTGAATTTAATAATTTTGTGCCGTATAATAAAAATAATGACGACCCCATCGCGCGAGAGCTCCGGCTCTGGCAGTCAGCCCCGTTGTATTGTCTCAACTCCCCAATGCAACGAATTATTTGGTTACGTCACCAGTATCGCGCAGTGCCACCCACAATAGGCCTCTCTCGGATGGAGGCCATGGTTCAGTTGGAAGTAGCAATAGGACTGAAACGAGGGGACGACCAGGCAATGGCCCCGGACAAACGCGAGAACATCGATTCAAGTGGACTGACAAACTCACAAGGGACATTCTTACCTGTTGGCAATTAAGCTCACCGGCGCGAACGAGAATTCATGCAGAGGTTACATGACCGTCGGGTCAACATGCACCCAAAATATGCTAAGAAAACGCCTCAGTATTTAAGAGATCAGGTATCCTTTTAGACCAAAAACGTATATAAATCTTTTTTTCGACAAGAAAAAGACCAAAATCCTACAGCGAACATAACACCCATTCCAGGAAGACCAACTTTGCAGATGGCCGATAATGCTAACATGAGAAGTAGGAGATCTGTCCACCAAAAAGTCTTGCTCAGAATGGACAAATTATCTGAAGCTAATAATGCTTTCCCCGATTCGCTCCCCAAAGATGTTAATCTCTGGAATCTGAACTGTGCAGTTTAGGAGAAGACGGTCTCTCTGCTTAGCGACAATAGAAGTAACGAGAGACGGCATGCATCTCAATATTCAGTGAGTGATTAGCTACATAACGTGAAATAAAGAAATCACTCTAAAACTTAGGGCACTTGCTCGAAACTTAAGGGAAGCAAATCACACGCTGAACGAGTGTAAACTTTTGAACATCAAGCTAAATAAAGACACTTCAGATATATCACTCTTTCGTAACTTTTGCGAAAGACAAAGGCTGCAGGCTCCAGAGCCAGAGTAACCACTAATTACTGCTGAGAAAGTAAAGAAATTTATCGCTAGAACTAAGAACTTTTCAGAGCCACGGCCAGATAAAATCAACAAGTTTTGATGGAAGAAGTTCACTTCTACGCACCAACATCTAGCTCGTATATCTACTACTTCCTTAAGCGGACAACAACCCATTCCGCAGTGGCTAGTGGAAGGAAGCACAGTATTGGTCCCTAAGCCCGGAGATTTGTCAAGTCCACAAAACTATAGGCCCATAGCTCGTTTAAGCACCAGCTACAAGCTATTCACTGGCATCCTCAAAGAGAGGATATTAAACTCTATCGAGCAGGTGTGGAGTGCCATAATTGAACAACGTAGATGCAAGAGAGGGCTGGCAGGTTGCAGGGAGAACCTGTTAATGGACAGGTGTATTACCCAAGACTAGATCAGGTATCGACGCAAACTGTCCATGGCTTGGATTTACTACCGTAAGGCATTCGATAACACGAACCATGCGCTACTTATTAAGCACCTTGAGTGCGTGGAGGTGCATTCAAGAATAATGAGATGCACAAAAGATCTTATCCTCTTGTGCAGAACAAGACTTATTATAACATCTGTCAAAAGACAAGTGACTACCAGCTATATCACCCATAAAAGAGCGGTCGTCCAAGGAGACACTCTATGTTCGATACTATTCTGCATCTCCCCATGATGTGCGTGTGTTAGAAATGGCCATTGTGAAAAGGTATCGCCAAATTCTTAGTGAAATTTGGGCTTCCGAATTATCTGGAAAGAATAAGATCCAGGCGAGCAATATGTTGGCCGCTCCTATACTGCTCTACACATTTGGCGAAGTAAAATGGAACGTCGATGAGTTGAAGCATCTTGACCGAAGCACACGCAAGATGATGACAATCCATCGAAGTCATCATCCTAGATCTTCCGTACCTCGAATATACCTACCTCGAGATAAAGGGGGTAGAGGCTTGCTAAGCTTGGAGTGTCTTCATTAAAGAACGGTTCTGGCTACAGCCTGCTTAGTTCTAAATAGTGCAGATTCTCTTACGCGACTCGTAAGTAGGCCGCAGATAGGGCCGCAGGGGAGCTTAGCCTCCCATATGATTCCAGAGACACTACACATAGCCTAGCATCACTAAGACCTTTGGTGCTCAAAAGGCGTATACAGCAAGCAGAACATACGCGTCTACTAACAGAGGATGTTGAAAAGCCCCTTCATGGTCAATTCTACGGCATCATGCATAGAGAAGAGCTCTCGATGTGTCTGTCCATCATGTTTCTCAAGTCTGCTGGATTGAGATCGGAGACTGAGTGATTTATTTTTGCCTGTCAAGACGGCGTTATATACGTCTTAGTTTACTGCGAGCGCATAATGAATATAGCTGTAGGCCATACTAACTGCCGAGCGTGTAAGCAAGAGCCAGAAACACTTGGGCATGTTCTCAGTGGATGCTCAAAGTACACACGTCACGGGTACATCGAGAGACACAATGCGGCTCTAAAAGTGTTATATTACCATCTTAGGCACTTCTATGGTGTTGATATATTGCCCCTCTTGACATGCGCCCAGGGGGAAATCGAGCCCGTTGTGGAGAATTATCAGTGTAAGATCTTCTGGAATTTCTCATTCTCCACCACTTAACGTATCAATGTACAAAGTTTATCCTGTATTTCTCATAACCGGCTGTCTTGAAGGTATGAAAGCATCATTTCTTAGCCAAATCAACAAGATTCCGGCATGTCAGCGTCAGGCGCATTCCATTGCAAACAGGATGAAGAGGATGTTCTTCTGGCATCACTTCATCTGTTCCGTCAACACTGTTCCTCATAACATTCTACAAAGATTGTTGGCTCTAAAAAAGGATCTAGATGTGAAACCTTCATCTCAAATTGTCCCGTCTGCCGCGTAAGGTCATCCCCGACTAGAGACCTGACTCCAAGGAACAGTGCTGAACAATGTTCTCTCGCGTACATTGATTTTTATTTAAATGTAATTTTTTAGAGATCTTGATAAAACGTTGAGCCAAGTAATTGTATTCGAAATTAAAACTAGATTCTGTTTTAAAGTCCATTAAATATCGAAGCTGGATAATATAAAAAGAAACAGAAAAAAGTAACGATAATAGGCGTTTTGGCTATGAAAGATGCCTCTATTCAAGATAATTTTAGTACCATTCTGGGTGACTACTTGGTTAAAAATTCCACTAAAATGCTAAAAAGTAGATTTTTTGTTGTAGGCTTAGTAGCATATTATGCACAAAAGGGAAGAAGAGGGACATAATTGATGCATGTATGTTTTTAGTGAGAGACGTAGCATCCGACGTCAAGTACTGCTTTTTAGGGTCATAGGTATCTAATGGCTATTATATGTCTATGACATCGTAATTTTTGACGTCATAAATGAACAAATGGCCATTATATGAATATGAGCTGACAGTCGCACTTTAGGTTCTCTCCACAGGCCTAAGAAATGGCCGTATTCATGCATGTATTATATAAAATATAATAAAAATGGTAGGTATATTATGTTTGTATATTCGCCAATAGAATTAAAGATGACCGCCAGAGTGAAAACGAAAGTATAGACCATCCTCATTTTCGCATACTAGAGGAAAAACTGATTAATGCTTCAGTGACTAAGTGGGTAAACAAATGTAACTAACGAATATTCTATTGCACCATCAGAGTACACATATACACTTTAGTAGCCGTTATCTTACCCACATGTGAGATGACGACGTTATTAGTTTCAAGATTGTCCTTCGAAGATAAGTATATTAATTTACATCTTGTATTATGATCTTTATAATTATTACAATTTCTTCTTAAATTGAAGGTATAATTATAATTATAATTATAATTTTCATTGTAATTGGTTATAAACTATGTAGATAACAAAAAAATTGAACAATGTTGTTCTTTCAATCATCTACAAAAATTCATTTATTTAATGAAAAATTAAACTGTTTTATTGAACATTAATTTGTTTTTTGCAAGCAAATTTTATTAACTGAAAATATAGCTATTCTTTTTTGTTAAAATACGTACCTTTTTTAGTTTGAAATTAATCTTTTTAGTAGAAAATTAATTTTCTTGATTGAAAATTCATCTTTTTGGTAGAAAATTTATTCTTTTTTTTAAATTCGTGTTTTTAATAGAAAATTAATCTTCTTTTTTCGAAATTCATCTTTGTGGATGAAAGCTAATTTTTTGAATTTAAAAATTTAATATTGCATTTTAGGTTTTGTCTTTATCTTTTTTAGTTTAAAAAATCAACTAATTAGTTGAAAATTCATGCATTTTATTGAAAATACCACTTTTTTGGTAGAAAAGTATTCTTGTTTTTTTTTTAATTCTTATCTATTATGATTAAAAATTCCTTTCCTGGGTTAAATATTTAACTACTTAGTTGAATATTCTTTACTTTTGGTTGAAAATTAATTTTTTAAATTGAACAGGTCAAAAATGTATCTTTTTATTAGTTTTAAATTTCCCTTTCTAGTAGAAAATTTCTCTTCTTGATTGAAAATCCATCTTTTTGGTTAAAAATTTAACTCCTTTTTTTGAATTTGTTGTTTTATGTTTAAAAAATTAAGTTTTTTTATTGGTGGTTGAAAATTTACCTTTTTTAGTTTAAAATTTATATTTTTGGTTGAAAATGGATCCATTTTTCTGAAAAATTTCTTGTTTTTTTTTTTTTTTAATTAACCTATTCCATATTTGTTTCAAAAGTTATACTGATTAGATGAAATTTCAACTATTTGGTGTGAAAAATAAATAGAAAATAGGAAAACACGTACTTTGAAACGTTCTTTTAGTAGTCAATTCGGAGAGGAGAATGGAGGGGGCAGCGAAGGTGGAAGTGTAGAATGAAGAAGTAGAGTAAGAATGGGTAATTAGGGAAATATAGGGGAATATAGGGAGAGTAGAGGAGGGATATCATGGAAAGGGGAATTTGTCCGACATAATGAACGTCCTAATAGACTAAGAAATTCTTTTTTTGTAGGCGCACAGCGCCTTTTTGACTAATTTTTCTTGTTTGCTAAAGAAACTTATTCGCAACGTTTATGATTAAGCCATTTTTTCTTTCGTAAGTCTATTAAATCCTGCATACCAACTGCGTTATTGTCCATTTTCAGAGGACTATACATTTTTTCGCGTACTCTCTCGGAATAATGTATATGTTAGGGTCCCAACCCGAAACCGTCCAATGGGCGTTTAAAACGCACGCACATAGGAGTGGGCATTTCGAAATGCCCCTAACCAGGTGAGAGTGCTTTTAAGTGCACCGAACTACTATCGGCGCAAAAATGATAGGCAAATGCCTTTGAAGCTTAAAAACTCAGCCAAAAAAAGGCTCTAGAGTAA
>CAKNWT010332702.1:2211-25896 GCA_932066315.1 Andricus coriarius
AATTGTAATAGAAATATGTTAAATATAAATAAACTTTTATCATACGAATAATAGCCAATATTCAATTACATAACCTTAAAATAAATGATCAATATATTTTCTTTAATAGACAAAAATTGAAATTAAATCTTTACTTAATTTAATATTGCGACAAAAAATAACCATTTAATATTAATTTAATCAGTTCACAGCATAAAAAGCATTAAACAATCATTTTGAAACCTTAAAGTAAATAATCAATTTATGTTACTCAATTAAAAATTAATTTAAATTCAATCTTTATTTAATGTAATATTTGTAACAAAATTAATCGACTAATAATTATTTAAATTGTTCACAACATAAAAAGCACCAAACTATTATTTTCATTTAAAGAATCAACTAATTTTTACTGTACATTTCCTTTTAATTTGAAATTTCATTTCTCAAAATTAGAATTATTCCTAACTTTTTATACTAATTTTCGAAAAAATTAAAACCTAATATTTAGATATAATTTTGAAAATTGAATGCAGATACTCATTTGAGCATTAATCTATAATTTTCATTGAAACATTCAAATCATTTTCACTTCAAATTTTTTTTTTTTAATTTGAACTTTCACTTTTGAAAATTTGATTTAAAACTAATGCCAGAGCATTTAAGTTTTTATAGAATGAGTTAAGAATTCAACTAATTTTCACATTATATATATGTTTATTTGTTTGAAATTGCATTTCTGTACATTTATTTTAATAATAACCTTTAAAAATAATTTTAATTAAACTAAAATACTTGTGCTTATCATTTTGAAAATTCAAGTCATATATAGTCATTTCAGAACGTCACGAACACTTAAAAAAATAATTAATCAATCGCTTTTTGCTACTGCGCTTGAGTTCGGTTCGCGCACTGGTTAGCCGTAGTTGGCGCGCAATTCAAAAATGGATCTCTTGAGAATACATAAAAAATATTAAAAACATTATAAATAATTATTTTGAATTACTTTTTCAACAAATTTCTTTTGAAATTAAATGTTTTGTGAAATATAAGTTCCGCTTGTGTTAGGTCCCTTTCTTCGCGGACGTTCACATAGTGTAATATCGAATATTATAGTTTGGCGAATTGATAAAATTAGAATTCATGAATAGATTTGCAGCAAAGTCCAGTTTTGAAATATCAGAATTCGAAATTGATGGTTATCAAATTTATTTCTGGATGAGTTGATGAATTTTATTATTTATAAACAAAAGTGGACACTTGCCAGTCTTGTAATGTTGGGATTATGAATGTGGAAAATTGTGTAATATTGTAATTTATACTTGGGCGAATTGTTAAGCTTGGAATTTATAAATAAATTTTCAGAGGGCCTCCTTTAAAAATGTCAGAATTCGAAATTGATGGGTCTGAAATTTTGGCCCGCAACTGTACTGCGCATGCGTGACATCAACAGCCTCATTGGCTGTATACGGCGCGCTTTTTTGAAGTAATTAACTGTGTAAATCAATTTTGTATAATGAATCATTATTAGAGACTTAATTAAATTCATTTTCAGATCACAAAATAGTCTTTTAGAGTCAATGATAAATAATTGATTTGATATTACTGTTTAAAAATAAATTATTGGTTTTAAATTTAAAAACAAGGAAGACTCTTTTCACCAATGTAAATTATAAATATTTTCAAATATTTGTTTTTACTTCATAATAATTATATTTGGTAAAAAATTGATTTTCATATTTAATCATTTAAATAAGTGCGCGATCAGCGTCCAATGAGGCTGCTGGTGCGACGCATGCGCAGTGCGGTTAGGTAGCAAAATTCGGAGCACTACTTTGGAACGAATTTTCAACAAAATAGTTGAATTTTTGGCTACAAAAAATAATTGAACTTTTGAGAAAATAGTGAAATTTTTTCGAAAATGACAGAATTTTAACCTAAGAAAATTAAATTTTCTATGAAAGAAAATTTCAACAAAGTACCAGAATTTTCAACCAAAAAGTTTAAGTTTCAACAAACAGAAAACGAGTTTTCAACCAGTTATTTTTAACCAAAATGTTGAATTTTTATCAAACAAAAAACGGATTTTCAACTAGCTTAATTTATCAATACAAAACGAGTTTTTAAAAAAAGAGTTGAATCCTTAACAAAAATGAAAAATTTTCAACAAAATGCATAAGTTTTCAAACAAATAGTTGAATTTTCGGCTTGTAAAGGTAAGCATTTTTAACCAAAAATATAATAACTACATTTTCAGATAAAAAAATTAATTTTTAACCATAATAACATTTTTTAAACGAAACAGTTGAATTTTTGACCAAGCAATATGATTTTAACAAAATATTAAAATTTTTAAATAATTAACATTTTTAACCAAATAGTTTTTTTCACCAAATACCAAAATTTTTAAACTACAAAGAGCGATTTTTATCTAAGAATATTAATATTGTACAAAAACACAAATTTGTAATCCAATAGGTGAATTTTTGATCCAAAAAACTATTTTTCAAGTAAAAGAATCTCCATCTAGTTGAATTTAATAAAAAGACCAATTTTTAATAAATAAGATTAATTTTCTACCCACATTTATTAATTTTTAACAAAATACATATATAAATTTTCTATAAAATAGTTCAATTTTCAACTAATAATGGGAAAATTTTTAACAAAAAATGGAATAGTTGAATTTTCAGAAAATAACATTAATTTTTAACCAAAAAATAAAAAGGAGTTCGAGGAGAATAGTTCAATTTTTAAATAAACGATTTCATTTTTGATTAAAAAACTATAACTTTGACGAAATAGTTGAATTTTCCAAAAAATAATTCACTTTCAAGAAAATAGTAAAAAATTTTACAAAGTGGCTGAATTTTGCTGAAGTTTCAACCAAAAAGTCGAATTTTGAACAAACAAAAATTGAATTTTCAACTGGTTTAATTTATCTATAAAAAACGAATTTTGAAAAAAATAGTTGAATCCTCAACGAATTAATTAAGATTTCGACAAAATGGTTGATTTTTTATCAAATAGCTAAAATTTTAGCATATAAAGATGAATTTTCTACTAAAAAAAATTAATTTTCTACCACAAGATCAATTTGGAATCAAACTAAAAAAAGAGGAATTTTTAACAAAATATGTTATTTGTTTCTGAGATAGTTAAATTTTCAACTTATAAAGTACACTTTTTTAATGAAAACTATGAATTTTCAAAACAAAAAATTCAATTTTCAACCAAATAGTTCAATTTTCAACTGAAATTATGAATCTTCAGAAGAAATGTATTTTTGAGAAAGTAGTTAAACTTTAAACCAAGTAGTTGATGTTTCACAAAAAAGTGAATTCTCAACGAAACATTATAAATAAGAAACAGTCCAAAATTTCAATTTTCAGTCAAAAATGGAAAAGTTACATTTTCAGGGAAGAACATTAATTTTTAACAAACAAAAAAATCATTTTTAGCAAAATATTAAAATCTTGAAACCTAGAGACGATTTTCTAACTAAAATTATGAATCTTCAACAAAAATCAAAAATAAATTTTGAAGAAAGGACTTCAGAATTCAAGCAAAGAGGTGAATTATCAACCAAAAAGTTTATTTTTTAAATAATATGATTAAGTTTCCACAAAAAAGATTAATTACAGACAAAATTTATTAATTTTTAACCACTTCTTAAATTTTGAATTAAAGAGATAAAATTTAAAAAAATGGAATGGTCAAATTTTCAGTAAAAATCATTAAGTTCAAACCAAAAATAAAGTTTAGTTATTTAGTTAAATTTTCAACCAATGAGATGAATCTTCAATCAAAGAAATAAATGATTATGAAGTAGATCAACTTTTAATCAAATAGTT
This sequence comes from Andricus coriarius, assembly GCA_932066315.1. Lineage (NCBI taxonomy): Eukaryota > Metazoa > Arthropoda > Insecta > Hymenoptera > Cynipidae > Andricus > Andricus coriarius. Next base: position 6,045 of record CAKNWT010332702.1, read on the forward strand.
GCATTTTTGACTAAACACTTAATTTTCAACCAAAGAAAGGAATTATTAACCAGAAAGTTGATTATTTTAATAAGACGATTAAATTTCTTCAAAAACCAAAAGAAATATGAACAAAATTAATTAATTTTCAATAAAGCACTTGAATTTTGAACTAAAAAAGATGACTTTTCGACAAACCAGTTGAATCTTAAATTGAAAGAGGTAACTTCAAACAAAAATGTATTAAACAGATTTTCAGTTGAAAATATTAAGTACAAACTAAAAATCAAACGAATTTTTATGGAAATGGTTAAATTTGTAATCAATGAGATGAATCTTTAATTAGAAAAATTAATTTTTAACTAATTGGTTCAACTTTCAACTAAGTTAAGTATAAAATTTAAAAATTGATTCTTAGCTATCAAAAATGAATTTTCAACAAAGTAGTTATACTTTTAAACAAGTATATGAATTTGTAACTAATGAAATTAATTTTTAATAAAGTAGATCAAATTTTAAACAAGTAGTTATATTTTCATTGAAGAAGATTAATTTTTAACCGAAGAAGACGATTTTACAAAAAAACGTATAATTTTTAAAGCAAATTTTTGAGTTTTTAACTAAAACAATCGATTTTTAACCATTATGGGAATAATTGAGTATGATTTTTCAACAATATAGTACTCACGGAAATTCCGCGCCTATAAATGCCAAAGCGAACTCACCTGCAACAGAAAAAATACATTGATCAAAATTAAAGCTACTTATACTAAAAAAAAAAAAAAAAAAAAATACATTTTTAAGAAATAATATTTTATGAACAGGATAAAACTACTTGAACTTAAAATTTTTAAATTATTATTCTCGACAGTTATAATTTTCAGACGTCACTTGTTTTCAATTAATTCTTCATTAAGTTGCGTGCAAAACAAATGAAAAATAAGTGACTTCTGAAAATACAAGTGGGCTGTTATTGCATCCAACCCCTCAATTTTCAATTCAAATCTGAAAACGATTTTTATCTCGGATGTACAGTGGACAAGATATTTAAAACAAAAATATTTATAATTTTTTCAATGAAAAATATGCTTAGGAGGTCATAACTTCTGAGATGTTATGCAAAGGAAATGTAGAAATTTATCAAAACTGATGTCTTTGGCTCATTTTATAGAATCTGAAAGGGAGACGGAAAATCAATCAATACCAATCACAAAGAAATTTGTTTCGGACTTAAAGCTGAAGGTTTTCAGTAAAAAGAACTTTAGTTATTACTTGTTCGTTTCGAAACCAATCAAAGAAATTGATTGATAGAAAAATTTTGAGTTATTGCCTGTTTGATACAAAAATGATTCAGTTCCAGGCGCTGGACAAGGATATGATAAAATTGGATTAGATTGAGACACAAAAGATCCTTGATCCTTTCATCCAACTTGAGAACATCAACCAATCCTTCTGTAATAAACAACATCAACCTGTGAGACTCGATATTAAAAAATAATATAAATGTCTTGAAAAGAGAGAACTTTTAATATCTTAAAGGAAGAATTAGATGAAAATCATTTAGCTTTAATTGAAAAACTTTTTTAACCAACGACACATCAAACTTCGATTAAATGGAGACCTATCGGATAAATGAAAATGGTGTACCCAAGGTTCCGAAATAAGTGCTACTCTCTTCCTAATTTCAATCAATGAGGCAATAAAGAAGATACGAAAACCAGTTGATAGTGGCCTGTAAAGATAGTCCAACCCATCAATTTCTCTTTCAGACAAAAAGGAGTAACGACTACTAAGAAAAGCCAAATCTACCAAAACCAATCGGAACAATCCTAGCAATCTATTTGAACGAACTATCAAATCAAAAGCTCCCTACTTAGATTGACCAAATTAGTGCAGATCTGACATGGTATATCAGAAATATGTTTTAGATTTACAGTACAATAAGCAAGACCCCAACTTTCCAGGAAGTGTGTCTTTGAAGTAATAAAAGAAAGATACTTTAATTTCACCCTCATTTTCACCGACGGATCCAAATCTGAAACTGGAACTGTCAGTTATGTCTGCACCAACAATCTAGAACTTTGTTTCAGTTTAAACGAAGAGTGACGTCTTTTCAGCTGAGATGGCTGCCCATGTTGAAGCACATGAGATATGAAAAACCTACCCGGAAACAACACCTTAATCTGTAGGGAGTTTTTCAGTAGCCTCCAAAACATACAACAAAGATAGTCCCATGACCTAGAATTAAAACCAATCCACAAAATATACAGTGGATGCAAAAAAAAGAACAAAAACATCATGTGGATCCCTTCTCACCAAGGTATCAATGGTAACGAACAAGTTGACCTTCTCGCTAGGTCTGCCAATGCATTATCAAACGAAGAAGCAAATCTTCCCTTCCTCTTGTCTGATGCCAAAAATTACTTTCAACAATAATCAACAATAATTTCAATAATTGAATAATAATCCGCAAACATTGAAAAAAAGCCTCTTGAATGTTATAGAAAGGAAAACTTTTCTATCACCAAAATTAACTCGAACCATCCAACATGGAAGACACTAAATAGAAAAGATCAAGTATCTCCCTTTTCTTGTAGAGTGGATAATAATTGCTTATTGCCTTGAATTAAAAAGAATTTCTTCATCCATTTCATTTGAATGTTTTTATTTTACTATCATGAACTGGGTCGAATTATTAAACTATTTTTATTTTTGTTTGGATTATTTCTTATATCATAGCGAATATTTTTTCCCTACATTGGCGTAGTGGAAGGATCCTGTAACAACCGATTATAAAATTATAAAAATTCGTCAACGCTCGAGCATATTTCACATCAAACTAATAATGAAGCTTTATCAAAATATCGAAAGCTTTCTTGAAATGTCTGGGAACATCCACTATTTTTGTGACAAATCTTATAAAAACTTTCCCGCTGTTCTAGTTTCCCTCAATGGAGAAGCAAATTTAAAATAGTTGTTGGCACGTTTTAGCATTGTTGACGTTCAATAAATGCACTTGAGCCTGGAACACGTTAAATTTTTATTTTTTGTATAACTTAAATATTTATAAAAGCATTCGTGTGTAAATAATGATACATAAACATATCCAATTAGAGCTGGATTTGGAAAGAATTTCTTCTGTTGCTGCGTCGATTTATTTCCGGTTTTTATATACTTATTTGATATACTTTGAAACATCCTTAAGATAATTATTCTTACAATATTCTTTGCACTTTTGAAACACTTACCGTTAGCGTATCATTGGTACTCATTTTAAATCTCATTTTGTTATTGATTCCGCATTGAACAGATTTCTCGAATTTAATCTAATACTCTATATTAGAAATTGTTCTAAAAAAATATGCTATACAAAATATTCTTCTCCTAACAGATGCACCTTACAAGATTGAACAATAAACATACATTGAAATTTAAGAATCTTAAATTAGATTGAAATCAAATTCAAAATATTATTTAACGTCTAACACTCAAGCCAATGTATAGAATTCCATAAATTCAAAATAAGAATCCAAGGATAAAATTTGGACAACCACCACAAAATGCTCCTATTGCAATTCCTAAAAACGGAAAAAAAAATTTGTTTCTTTGGAAAAAATTAAAAAAAGAGAAAAGAAAAATGAGAAGGCAACCAACCTAATCCCCCCAAATCACTTTTGTGTTCCTCCATCCTAAAATTAAGAAATCTGCCAATCTGTCTCACATAAGTCATCGTACAGATCTTGCAAGTGATCTTGTAAACAACACCACCCTTCTCAAATTTATCTAAAAGATCTTTACAAAAAGTTATGAATGAATTTTCTACCACTAATATTAAATGTTAAAAACGATTTCAACAAAAAGTTAAGTTGAAGAAAAATTAATTTTCAAGAGATTGCAAAAGAATTTTAAACTTCAAAAGATTTGAAAACAGCAGCCTTTTTTTATTGCAAACCAAAACTTTAAAAGCTTTAAAAGAATTGTGAAAAGTTTCAAGAGAATAAGCCAATTTTCTTAAAATTCCTAGGATTTGGAAGATTTCAAGGCAATTTTTTTACATTTTACATGATGTTTCAAAATTTGCAGAAAAATTCGAGTCAGCTAAAAATATTTTTAGGAATTTAAGAGGTTTTGAACAGATTAAAAATATTTTTAATCTTGGAAGCATTTCCGAAAATTTATCAAATATTTCTTCTAAACTTCTAAAAGTCCTGAACATCTTTTAAAAAGGCTCTGTTTTTTTAATACTTTGCAAAATTCTGTGACATAATGATCTGAAATTAATTTAAATAAATAACTAAATTTAGATTTTTGGAGATTTCCAAATAAAATGTTGAAGCTTTTTAAGCTTCTTCAAAGGTTTTAAGAAAAAAAATCGTGACTATGCTGGAAAAATGTAAAATGATTTTTATTTGTTGAAAAATTAGTTTTCAGAGAATATTGAATGAGATTTTCAAAATTTTCAAACTAGAATCTGAAAGATTATGAGGTAATTTTTTTAATTTTCCAGGATTTACAAAAAATAGTAGGAAAAATTCGAGTTCCAAGATAATAAAATTATTATTAGATTCCTGGAAAAATTAAACTAATTTTTTAAAAATAATTTTTGAGAGAATCTTTGAAAAGATTGCAAAACTACAATTTATTTAAGCTTCAATTTTAAAAATTTTAAATTCAAAAGTATTCCAATTTGAGTGTTTTACTTTGCTGTTTAGTTTTTACAACTTCAAGCATAAGGTTTTTGCTTTCATAGCGATTATTAATTATTGTCTCTTAATATTCTACCATTCCTCAAAAGTTTAAACATTAAAGCTTTTTTGTCATAGCGATCATGTACACATCATAATTTAAAATTATCTCATTGCAATATGCTATATATTTGTCATCCTATATCGAAAAAGAACCACTCTTTGGATGCAAAACCTGTAAATTCCTGTAGATTTTTGAAGTTGTGAACTCTATTAGTTAATTAAAACTATAATAAAATACAACAATATACAAAAAAATACAAAAAAAGTACAAAATTCGTCTCAAAAGAAAAAAGTTGTACTTTCCTCTAATTTTGGTTGTAATTTATGGTATTTATTTGTAGATCCTTGTGAAAATAGTTTTAGTTTTCTGTACCTCTTTATAAAAAATGTTCCACCAGGGAATATCCTTTCAAATAAAATAGCGATCAATGCTGTCAGTAGCATTATCATGTAAATGGTCATTAAGAACCTCATCGCAATTTCACCCAATATTTTTCTAATGTTTTCAGATGATCTTAACCTTACTTGATCCTATTGTCAAGTTTTGAGTTCATACTAAAAATGACACTAATTTTAAAGTGTTTTGAAAGTATTTTTATGTTTTATAAAGATTTACCAAAATAATGAATAGTCATCGTACTACTGGGGTGCATATGTTTCTTAATCGTATCAGCAGTATTAAGATTCATGCTTCTGTTGTTAAGTTCTTTAATATTAATATCAATCTGCTTGTCAATTCTATTCTCTAGATAGTTATTCAAGAAAGGATAATGTCATTAGTATTATTGTTTTCAATTTGTGCGCGAATTGTAATTTATCATGTTATGAGTTCAAAATTCTAACAGTTTTATCAATCTCTTATCTATTAATAATTAAAAGGACATTATCAACGTATCTAATATAAGCAATTACTGGAAGTCAAGTATATCTAAAATCTCAGTCTCTAAGTCTTACATAACATCTAAGTTATTCGAAATATGCAAGTCTATTAGGATCCGAAATTCTGTCATCAATATTGAAGTGTCTCAATGAAGAGGTTCCATCTCGAAGAAATAAAATGAAAAGATGCTTACTCGTGGAGACAAAATAAAAAGGTGTTAACACATTTTTATTCGGTTTCTTCGAGATGCAACCTTTTTATTTGAACATGTCTTTATATTTTGTTTAATTTAAAAATGTATTATTCATTTGTGTATCCCATTTCCTCTTCAAACTTGTTTAAGGGTAATGCGGTCACTTTCCTAATTACTATTAAGATGAAGATTTAAGAGAATGTTGATGGAAAGAGAAGCAACATTCAGTTATATCCTAATGTGATCAGGAGAGATTATAATTTGATAAGGTTTGAATTTTGAATCATTAATTAGCATTCATAATGAAATATTTAGGAATAGGAAGAGCAGAGTGAGCAGAGTTTATAATATTTGCAAAAGGTTCTTAGATATTGTGGGTAGCATAAGTTTCGAAAGACCAAAAGTATTAAAAGCACTATATTCTCTCAATTCCTTCTGATTATCTGTAGATAAAATGTTACTTTGTTTGTTTTTGATTTGTTGAATTCTAATTGTAATATGTTGCTCAATTAAAGTTTGCGGGTAATGATTAAGAGAAAGGGTATTCCTAACAATATTCAAATTCTCTTTGTGAAATGAAATGTGGGACAAATCTAGAGCTCTGTCAACTAAGTTTTTGGTTACTGCCATGTCGTTTTGAAAAGGATGAGCCAAAAATAAATTTAAAATTCTACCTGTATATGTACTTTTCCTATACCAATTGGTAACAATATTACCATCCTGACCTTTAATTACTTCTATGTCCAAACAACTGATTTTATTTTTCTTTACCTCATGGGTAAATTGAACTTTTGGATGAAAACTTTCAAAAGCATCAATAACTGTCTGCAACTTTGCTAGATGAACACATAATAAGGTGTCATCAACATACCGAAAGTAAAAGGGCCATACAAAATCTAGCTTCTTGAAATCAAATACCTCCAAATCTTCAATAACTATTTCTGCTAAAATCGAAAAAATGACTGAACCTATGGGAGTAACAAACGTTTGCCTATAAAAAGATTTATTGAATTTAAAATAAGTCGAGTACTTGTTTTTATTTTGTCCCATCTATTAAAAATTGCCGGTTTAACTAATTCAAATGGTATACTTGGAAACATTGCAACAACGTCCAAAGAAATCATTACATGGTCATTAGGAACAGTTTTCTTAATAATAATTTTTTGGAATTTCCAACTTTTATTATTATTGTATTTTGAAGTTGTAATGGAGTCTTTGAGTATCACATTAAAGTTTTGTTCTAAAAATTTTGTGGGAGTGTTAATATTTGAAATAACCATTCTCAAACCATAGCCTTCCTTATGAAACTTTCTCAAACCATAACATCTTCCAAGAACTGTGTCTTCGGTATTTATATCAATCTAGCTTATGTCTCTTCCTAAAAGTCCTTTCTTTCTCCAATTGTCTAGAATCTTGAAAATGTCTTTTCCTAATTATTTTAACGGATTTTCATTAAATAAATCAAAGCTATCACGATTGGAAAGTAAATCCTCCATATCCCTGATATAATCTGATTTCTTCATACAAACTGTAATATTGCCCTAATCAGAATTCATGCAAATAACATCAAAATTGTTTTTAAAGAAACTTTTTGTTATCATGAAACCTTCAAAAATTTTATGATCAATATTACTAATGTGCAAACAATTCTTATCAACAAAGCTCTTTGACAAGTGTAAAACGTTGCTTCGGAAATCTTGTTTATCTAATATTGGAATTTTGTGCATACTTGATTCAACATCTTTGACTGTTCAAATAATTTGTTTTGATTTACTCTTAATCGCGTGGTCACTAAAACCTTTACCTAGTATGAGAATATCTGTAACTGAATCAGGAATTTGAAAATCTGCCAAATTTACAAACGAAGGATTCCTATCTTCTTCAAAAATCTTGTGTAAATTTCAATTTTGCTCTTCAACATTAGTTTATTGATCAATCAAACCAGAACGCTTTTTATCATGTTTTTCATCATGATTTGGAACATCCTTGATGAGCAAACTCAACATTGAGAGTTAAATCTAATTCAAGACTTAAAAACCTTCAGGTATTACTTGATCCATACGAGAACAATCAAATTGAAAAACAGTTCGAGTTATTGCCTGCTTGATACAGAACTGATTCAGTTCTAGCCTCTGGACAAGAACATGATAAAATTGAATAAAGTCCATTAATCAATCAATCAATCATATTCTATTTTACTGGCACAAGTAGTTGGAAAAACGTGTTATTTTCGGATAATCGATTTGTTGACTCAGAGCTATCGAGTCGCCTCCAGCGTTCGCATTGATTTCCGATGTGAAACGCATGTATCTTTTCCATATGTATGTATTTCTATATTTCGCTCGGGTTGTGCCAGGCGATACCCTTCTTTATCATTTTTATGGCCAAGTTAGGGGTCGTGAAATGAGCTTCCATTTATCCAGCAAGCCAATAAAACACACGCCACACATCTTCTATTGCCCGTTCCTACTCGCCTTGTGTCATCGCACATATCTTATTTTCCAATTTGTTCTGTTTCGATCGACATTGCGAGCTGTCTCAAATATAAGTCGAATGCTAAAAACGTCGTATTTGAACTCCTTAGGAATACAAAACAACATCAGAGTGTTTGGCCATTAGGCTCTTGGGGGCTGTGAATAAACTACATTACCAATTATGGGCAATTTTTCAGCTGAGGTGGATTACACTGGATTACATCGGATTATGCTGGATTACCACTATATACAGAAGGACTTTGGACTACCTAAGATTAACCTAGATTGAAGAGGATTACTGTAGATTACATAGAATTATGGTGTATTACCTGCCTAAACTAGACTCACAGGAATTTTCAACAAAAATTATTAATTTTTAATAAAGCTGTTGAATTTTCAACAAAATAGACACAGGAAAAATTAGGAATATTTAGCGTTGCAGGTAATCTTTTAAGCAGAGTAATAGTCACCTGATTTCTACAGATGAAATTTTAACCAATAGTTAAATTTTTAACCAAAAACATAAAATATCAACAGAGAAGAATAATTTTTAACAGATATAGACGAATTTTCAATAAAATAGTTCAATTTCTTGCCAAACAGATGAATTTTTAATTATAATGATGAATCGACAAACGGAATAATTGCATTTTCAGTTTGAAAATAAATTTTCAGCTAAGAAACAATTTTTTAATAGAATAGCACAAATGGAATAGTTCAATTTTCAGCTATAAAACGAGTTTTCAAGAAAGTAAGCTAATCTTTAATAAAATAGTTCAACTTAGCACAAAACTATTTTAGTTTTTAAATAAAAAGATGAATTTTCAAGCACAAAGATACATTTTTAACCAAAGCTTAATCTTAAACAAAATAGTTCATATTCGATGAAAAAGAAAATATTTTCAACCAAGAAGATTAATTTATTACCAAATAATGATTTTCAACAAAATAGTTGAACTTTTAACTAAAAACAAATTAGTTTAAAAAAAATAGAATGGTTCAATTTTCAGTTTGAAAATTACTTTGAAAAAATATAAGCTGTCAAATTCAACAACAAAAAACATGAATTTCCCACCAAATAATTGAATTTTCTACCAAAGAGGCTGATAGAAAAAAAAAATTTACAATATATTTTAACTTTTAACCTTGTAGTTCAATTTTGAACGAACGAATATGAATTTTTACCCAAATAGTTACATTTTTAACCAAAAAGATGAATTTTTCACTATAAACAGATTAATTTTCCACAAAAAAAAGACAAATTTTTCACAAAAGTGTTAAATTTTGAAGCAAAAAGGACAAACTATCTACAAAAGAAAACTTTGGGGAATATGTTACATTTTATTTCAAAGCATTTGCACGGATTTGAAGATTTTCATTACTATAAGCCTATAGGGCTTTTCAAAGAATTTCCAGATATAAATTTTTTATTCAAAATTCCGATTTTCGTTCAGTTTCATAAATTTTCCTCTGTAGTTTATATACATTTAAAAATAATGTTCTCAAAATTCATTTAGAATTTTCAAAAATTATTATTACATAGATATTATTATTATGTATTAGAAATCCAGAGTTATTATTATGTTTAGCAACGTTAGAAGACAATTTTGTTATCAAATATGTTTATATAAACTTTACGGATCAATAAGCAAATTATATGAATTCTGTCAGTCTCATATAAAAAGTTAGTAGTAAAGCTATACGGATGTGATACCACTTACCGATTGATGGTAAATCTGCATTACCGACCGATGGTAAATCTACCTTACCGACCGATAGCGACATAGCTCTACTACTAATCTTATAAAATTTTCCATATTGTCCAATAAAATAAATGGACATCACACTGATATACCGAATAACCCTCCTGCCAAATAATTGGCAGGATAATACTTTTTGACAATGTTATTGTGAAAGTTTATAAAAACTAAAGGGATCGATAAGCACATTAATTCTCACCTGTAAGTCTTCCACGAAATAATTATAATATATTACCATATTTTCTAACTAAATAAATGGAGAGCACACTAATATACCTGAAGGGTAACCCACTAGAAAACTAATTATGCTATTTAAAAGATTAGTTATGTAAATATTGAAAGTTATCGTCAACTTTCAAATTATTTCTTTAACTAAATGTCACTTCTGAATTAATTAGAAGCAGTTTTAGGAATAAGAAATTTTCATATCAAAAACAATATTAGACAATTTTTATATTGAATTTGTTTATAAAAACTTCAGCGATCAAAAGGACATTATTTGTATTCTGTAAGTTTCCCAGACAAAATTATAATATTTGATCATATTTTCTAATAAAATAGATGGCCAGCACACTAATTTACCTAATAAACCTACTGTAAAACAAGGATGCCATTTAAAATATTATCTAATTCAGTATTCAAAGTTATTGTTACCTTTGAAATTATTTTTATAATTAAGCGTTCCTCGTACACTAATGAGAAGCAGTTTAGGAAAAATAAAAAATTTTTACCGATAATAACACTATTTGACAACTTTGGTATCAACATTTATAAAAAGTAGATGGGTCAATAAGTAAATTATTTCTATTTCGTCAGTCTTCCATAAAAAAATTATAACATTTTACCTTATTTTTTTGATAATACAAATGCGCAGCACACGAATATAACAAATAATCCTATTGCAAATTAATAATGCCATTTAAAAGATTAGTTATTTAAATATTGGAAGTTATCATTACCTTTCGAATTATTTTTGTAATTAAATTTTACTTCTGAATTAATCAAAATCAGTTTTAGGATGAATATATTTTCATACCAAAAACACTATTAGACAGTTTTGACATAAAATTTGTTCATAAAAACAAAAAGGATCAACAAGAAAATTATTTGTATTCTGTGAGTCCTCCAGACAAAATTATAATACTTTACCATTTTTTTCAATAAAATAAATGGATAGCACACTAATACCAAATGACCCCATTGAAAAATTATGATACAATTTAAAAGATTAGTTTTATAAATATTCAAAGTTATTGCTGATTTTAAAATTTTTTATAATTGAACGTTCTTCATAGTTCAATATGAAGCAGTTTGGACAAAAAATAAATTTTTATGTACAAAATAACTGTATTTTACAATGTGGGTTTCAAAGTTTATAAAACTGAAATGGGTCAATAAGCAAGTTATTTCTATTCTGTCAGTGTCCCATACAAAAATTGTTATATTTTATCACATTTTTTGAAAAAATATGGCCAGCAGAATAATATACCAAATAACCCTATTCTGGAATAATGCCATTTAAAAGCTTAGTTATTCAAATAAATTAAGCAATTGTTCGTTTTGAAAATTATTTGTATGCTTAAACATCTTTCTGGGATTAATGAAAATCAGTTTTGGGAAATATACATTATTATACCAAAAATAACACTATTTTACAATTTTGTTATAAAAGTTTATGGAAACAGAATGAGCGATAAGAAAATTATTTCTATTCTATCAGTCTCCCATACAACAATTATAATATTTTATTATATTTTCTGATAAAATAAGTGGCCAGTACACTAATATACCAAATAATCCTATTGCAATATAATGTTGCCATTTAAACTATTTGAAATTATTATTAACTTTTAACTTATTTTTATAATTAAACATGCTTCGTAGATTAATGAGAATCAGTTTTGGGAAAAACACATTTTCATACCAAAAGTAACATTATTTGAAAATGTTGGTATCAAGGTTTGGAAAAACTAAATGTGTCAATATGCAAGTTATTTCTATTCTCTTCCTCTTCCATAAAAGAATTACAATATTTTACCTTGTTTTCTGATGACATGAAAGACCATCACAATTCATATAACAAATAACATTATTGCAAAATAATGATGCCATTTGAAAGATTTGTTATGTAAATATTCAAAGTTATTGTTAACCTTGAACTTATTTTTATGGTTAAACGTCTTTCGTACATTAATGAAAAGCAGTTTCGAAAAAAATAAGTCTTATGCCAAAAATAACCCTATTTGAAAATTTTGATATCAAAGTTTCTAGAAACGAAGGGGGTCTATAAGCAAATTATTTCTATTCTATCAGTCTCTTATACGAAAATCATAATATTTGAACATATTAAAAAAAAAACAGATGGCTAGCAAACTTATATACCAAATAACCCTATTGCAAAAACATGATGCCACTTAAAAGATTAGTTATTAAAGTTATTGTTAACTTTAAAATTGTTTTTATAATTAAACATCCTTCGTAGATCAATCAGAATTAGTTTTGAGAAAAAAGATCGATATACCAAAAATAACACTATCTGACAATTTTGGTATCAAAGTTTATAAGAACTTGATCAGCCAATAAGAAAATTATTTCTATTTTGTTAGTCATACATACAAAATTATAATATTTCACCATATTTTTAAACTATATTTCTTAAACTTTCAAATTATTTTTATAATCAAACGCCCTCCGTACATTATTGAGAAGAAGTTTTGGAAAAATATATTTTTATACCAAAAATAACACTTTTCGACAATTTGGGTATCAAAGTTTATAAAAACTTAATGGGCCCATAAGCAGCTTATTTCTATTCTGTTCGTCTTTCATAAAAAAATTATAATATTTTAGTATGTTTTCTGATCAAATGAATGGCCAGCACACTTACATACCAAATCAACCTAATGCAAAATAGTGATGCCATTTAAAAGATTACTTATTCAAATATTTAAGGTTATTGTTAGCTTTAAAAATTATTTTTATAATTAAACGTCCTTTGTAGAATAATAAAACTTAGTTTTGGAAAAAATACATTTTCATACCAAAAACAACACTATTTGACAATTTGGGTATCAAAGTTTGTAAAAACTAAATGTTTCCATAAGCAAGGTATTTCTATTCTGCTCCTCTTTTATAAAAAAATTATAATATTTTACCATATTTTCTGATGAAATGAATGGTCAGAACGCTAATATAACAAATCATTCTATTGCAAAATATTGACGCCATTTAAAAGATTAGTTATTTAAACATTTAAAGTCACTTTTAACTTTAAAATATTTTTATGAATAAACCTCCTTTGTACTTTAATGAGAAGCAGCTTTAGACAAAATAAATTTTTACACCAAAAATAACACTATCTGACAATTTTGATATATAAAGTTTATAGAAATGAAATGGGTTATTAAGCACATTATTTCTATTCAATCAGTCTTTTATATGAAAATTATAATATTTGATGATATTTAAATAAAAGCGGATGGCCAGCACACTAATATACCAAATCACCCTATTGCAAAAATATGACGCCAATTGAAAAATTAGTTATTAAAGTTATTGTTAACTTTAAAATTGTTTTCTCAATTAAACGTCCTTCGTAGATTATTGAGAATTAGTTTTGGGAAAAATGTATTTTTATACCCAAAATAACACTATTTGACACTTTTGCTATCAAAGTTTGTAAAAACTAAATGTGTCAATAAGCAAGTTATTTATTCTCTTCCTTTTCCATAAAAGAATTACAATATTTTACCATGTTTTCTGATAAAATGAATGGTCATCACGATTCATATGCCCAATAACCTTATTGCAAAATAATGATACCATTTGAAAGATTAGTTATTTAAATATTCAAAGTTATAGTTAACCTTGAACTTATTTCTATTATTAAACGTCTGTCGTACATTAATGAGAATCAGTTTTGGGAAAAATACATTGTTATCCCAAAAAGAAAACTATTTGACCATTTTTGTATTAAAATTTCTAGAAACGTAGTGGGTCAATAAGCAAATTATTTTTATTCTTTCAGCTTCCCATGCAAAAATTATAATATTTTAGCATATTTTCTGATCAAATAAATGGCCGGCACAATAATATACCAAATGACCCTACTGCAAAATAATAATGGCACTTAAAAGATTAGTTATTTAAATATCCATAGATATTTAATAAGCAAATTATTTCTATTCTATCAGTCTCATGTACGAAAATTATAATATTCGACCATATTAAAAAAAAAAACAGATGGCCAGCACACTAATATACCAAATAACCCTATCGAAAAAATACGATGTCATTTAAAATATTAGTTATTTAAACATCTAAATTTATTGTTAGTTATGGAAATTAGGTTTATACCAAAAATAACGCTTCTTGACAATTTCGGTATCAAAGTTTATAGAAACGAAATTGGTCACTAAGCAAATTATTTTTATTCTGTCAGTATCCCATACAAAAATTATATGTTACCATATTTTCTGATAAAATAAATTACCAGCACACTAATATAAGAAATAACCCTATTGCAAAAAAGATGATGCCATTCGAAAGATTAGTTATTTAAATATCTAAATTTATTGTTAGCTCTGAAAATTATGTTTATAAGTAAACATCCTTCGCAGATTTATAAGAAGCATTTTTGGGAAAAATAGATTTTTATACAAAAAATAACACTATTTGACAATGTTGGTATCAAAGTTTATAGAAAGGAAATGGGTCAATAGGCAAATTATTTCCATTTTATCAGACTCCCATACAAAAATTATAATATTTGACCATATTTAAAAAAGAAGAGATGGCCAAGCACACTAGTATACCGTATGACTCTATTGCAAAATAATGATTTCATTTAAAATATTACTTATTTAAATATATACAGTTATTATTAGTTTTGTACATTATATTTATACCAAAATTAACACTATTTGACAATTTTTGTATGAAAGTTTATAGAAACGAAATTGGTCATTAAGCAAATTATTTTTATTCTGTCAGTATCCCATGGAAAAATTTTAATATGTTACCATATTTTCTTGATAAAAAAATGGCCAACACACTAATATACCAAATAACAGTATTGCAGAAATATGTAATGCCATTTGGAAAATTAGTTATTTAAATATCTAAGGTTATTGGAAACTTTAAAATTTTTTCATAATTAAACATCCTTGGCACTTTAATGAGAAGCAGCTTTGGAAAAAAAAATTTAATGCCAAAAAGAACATGTTTGACCATTTTGGTATCAAAGTTTATAGAAGCGAAATGGGTCGATAAGAAAATTATTTCTATTATGTCAGTATTCCTTAAAAAATTATAACATTTCACTACATTTTATGATAAAATGAATGGCCAGCACACTAATATACCAACTAACACTACTACAAAATAATGATGCCATTTAAGAGTATATAGAAAAGAAATGGCCAGCACACTAGTATATCAAATAACCCTATTAAAAAATAATGATACCATCCCACACGGTTTCAAAAACGTTTTAAAATTATTCCTATGAAATGTTTCCTGAAGTAAATCTAAAATATTGCAGAAATATTTCACTAAAATATTATTTGTTATGTTTAAAAATAATTTAAAGAAACTTTGCAGAAATATTGCAGAAACATTGCACTAAAATGTCACTTGCCTTGTTCGAAAATATTTTCAAGAAACTTTGTAAAAAAATTGCATAAAATGCACAAAATCATTTATGAAACATTTAGAAAATGTTAGAATGAAACCTTTTGATAATGTTGCACACAGGTTTCAAAAACGTTTTAAAATTATTTCTATAAAATGTTTCCTGAAGTAAATCTGAAATATTGCAGAAACATTTCACTGAAATATTACTTGTTATGTTTAAAAATAATTTAAAGAAACTTTGCAGAAATATTGCAGAAAAATTGCATTAAAATATTACTTGGCTTATCCAAAAATATTTTGAAGAAACTTTGTAAAAAAATTGAAGAAATATTGAATTAAATCATTGATAAAGATTTTGCTGATTTTGCAAATTAAATATTTTGATAATGCAGCACAATGGTTTCAAAGACGCTTTTAAATTATTTCTATGAAAAGTTTCCTGAAGTAAACATAAAATATTGTAGAAACATTATCAGTAAAATATTATTTATCATGTTTAAAAATAATTTGAAGATACTTTGCAAAAATATAGCGGAAACATTTCACTAAAATATTACTTGACTTGTTCAAAAATATTTTCACGAAACATCGTAAAAAATTGGATAAATACTGCACGAAATCATTTATGAAATATTTTGGAAATGTTGCGTGAAGCATATCTTAAAATATTGATTGAAGATTTCAGAAATAATGTATGAAAATATTCTATTCCAATGAATAATAAAAGTTGCAGATACCATACAGATACTATTCCTCAAAATATTGTCATAATATTTTTAAATATTTTTATGAAATATTTTTAAATCTTGGTTGTAATGTTTTAAATATATTTAAATAAGATTTCACAAATATTTTATGCAATATTGTGCACGGTCTGTGCAAGGGACATATCATTATTTCACAAAAAATTGTTAGGAATGCTTCAAAAATATTGCAAACCTTACAAGAAACCTTGCAGAAATCTTGTAGCAATATATCATGCTGTGTGGGATTTAAAAAATTATAGTTATTTAAATATTTAAAGTTACTGTTAACTTAAAAATTATTTTTATGAATAAACTTCTTGTGTACTTTAATGAGTAGCAGCTTTGGAAAAATAAATTTTTATACCAAAAATAACACTTTTTGATAATTTTGGTATCAAAGTTAATAGAAATTAAATGGTTCAAAAAGCGAATTATTTCTATTCTGTCAGAATGCCACAAAAAAAAAATATATTTTTCCATATTTTTTGATCAAATGAATGGCCAGCACACTAATATGTCAAACAAACCTATTGCAAAATGACGATGTCATTTAAAAGATTAGTCGCTCAAATATTTGAAGTTATTGTTAGTTTTGAAAATTATTTTTATAATTGAACATCCTTCTCAGATTAACGAGAATAAGTTTCGGAAAAAATCCATTTTTATACCAAAAATAACACTATTGAATAATTTGGTATTAAAGTTTATAGAAACGAAATTGGTCAGTAAGCAAATTATTTCTATTCTGTCAGTCTGCCATGACAAAATAAAAATATTTCACCATGTTTTCTGATAAAATTAATTGCCAGAATATTAATACACCAAATAACCCTATTGTAAAATAATGATGCCATTTAAAAGATTAGGTATTTAAATACATAAAGTTATTGTTAGCTTTCAAAATTATTTGTATGATTAAACATGCTTCGTAAATTAATGACAAGCAGTCTTGGGAAAAATACATTTGCATACCAAAAATAACACTATTTGACAATTTTGTTATCAAAGTTTATAGAAACGAAGTGGGTCAATAAGCAAATGATATCTATTCTTTCAGCATCCCATGCAAATTTTATAATATATTACCATATTTTCTGGTAAAATCAATGGCCAGCACACTAATATACCAAATAACCCAATTCCAAAAATATGATGCCATTCAAAAGAATAGTTATTTAAATATATGAAATTATTGTTAACTTTAAAACTTTTTTATAATTAAACCTCCTTCGTACTCTGTAGAGAAGCATAAAAAAATTATAATATTTTACCATATTTTCTGATAAAATAAATTACCAGCACACTAATATACCAAATAACCCTATTGCAAAAAAATGGTTTCATTTAAAAGATTAGTTATTTAAATATCTAAAGTCATTGTTAACTTTAAGATCTGCTTATAATCAAATTTCCTTCGTATTGTAATGAGAAGCAGCTTTAGAAAAAATAAATTTTTATACCAAAAATAACACTATTCGAAAGTTTTAGTATCAAAGTTTATAGAAACTCAATGGGTCCATAAGCGAATTATTTCTACTCTGTTCGCCTTCATTAAAAAATTATAATATTTGACCATATTTCCTGATAAAATAAATGGCCAGCACACTAATGCGAAATAAGCCAATTGCAAAATAATGATGCTATTTAAAAGGTTTGTTATGTAATATTCATAGTTAATGTTAGCTTTGAACATTATTTTTATTATTAAACATCCTGCGTGGTTTAATGAGAATTAGTTTTGGGCGAAATAAATTTGTATTACAAAAATAACACTATTTGACAATTTTGGTATCAAAGTTTATAGAAACTAAATGGGTCAGTAAGCAAATTATTTCTATTTTGTCAGTGTTTTATGAGAAATTATAATATTTTTCTATATTTTCTGATAACCTAAATTGCCAGCACACTGATATATACCAAATAACCCTATTGCAAAATAATGTCATTGAAAATATTAATTATTTAAATATCTAAATTTATTTTTAACTTTACTATTTTTCAAATAATTTAACTTCCTGTTTACTTCAATGAGAAGCAGCTTTGGAAAAATTAAATTTCTATACCAAAAATAACACTATTTGACAATTTTGGTATCAAAGTTTATAGAAACTAAATGGGTTAATAAGCCATTTAAAAGATTTGTTATGTAAATATTCATAGTTAATATTAGCTTTGAACATTATTTTTATAATTAAACATCCTTCTTAGATTAACGAGAATCAGTTTTAGAACAAATAAATTTTTATATAAAAAATAACACATTTGGCAATTTCGGTATCAAAGTTTATAGAAACTAAGTGGATAAATAAGCAAATCATTTCTATTTTGTTCGTCTTTCATAAAAAAATTATAATATTTTACTATGTTTTCTGATAAAATGAATGGCCGGCACACTAGTATAACAAATCACCCTGATGCAAAATAATGATGCGATTTAAAAGATTACTTATTTAAATATTTCAAGTTATTGTTAGCTTTAAAAATTATTTTTATAATCAAACGTCCTTTGTAGATTAATGAGAATCAGTTTTGGGAAAAATAAATTTTTATTCCAAAAATAATACTATTTGAAAATTTTGGTATCAAAGTTTATAGAAACTAAGTGGGTCAGTAAGCAAATTATTTCTATTCTGTCAGTCTTCCATAAGAAATTATAATATTTTATCATATTTTCTGATAAGGTAAATGGCCAGCACACTAATATACCAAATGACCATATTGACATTGCAAAAAAATGATGTCATTTAAAAGATTAGTTACTTAAATATCTAAATTTATTGATAAAATTAAAATTGTTTTTATAATTAAAATTCCTTCGTACTCTAATGAGAAGCAGCGTTGGAAAAAATAATTGTTTATACTAAAAATAACACTATTTGATAGTTTTGGTATCAAAGTTTATAGAAACTAAATGGGTCCATAAGCAAGTTATTTCCATTCTGTTCGTCTTCATTAAAAAACTATAATATGTGACCATATTTTCTTATAAAATAAATGGCCAGAACACTGATATATACCAAAGAACCCTATTGCAAAATAATGTCATTTAAAAGATTAATTATTTAAATATCTGAAGATATTGTTCATTTTAAGACTTTTTGTATAATTCAACTTCCTTTTCACTCAAATGAGAAGCAGCTTTGAAAAAAATAAATTTTTATACCAAAAATAACATTATTTGACAATTTTGGTGTCCTGTATTAAATTCAATTTTAACTGTTTCAAATTCCTAAAGTTCATAGTAAAAATGTTCCATTTTGAACAAGATAGGTAAATTTCTAATAAAATAGTTGAATTTGGAAACAAAAAGATCAAATTTCTGCCAAAAAAGACAATTTTTCAACAAAATACATTAATTCTCAACCAAATAGTTGAATTTTGAAGTAAAAATATCAGTTTTCAACCAAAAATGGAATAGTTAAATTTTCTGTTAAAAAA